>JAZKJV010008770.1:167500-222024 GCA_037367405.1 Ottelia alismoides
TAACAATGACCACCTCATATCCATTAATATCTATCAACCCTCGAAGAACCTGTATCAACAAAATAGCGTCGTTGCCGGGGAGACACGGCAAGGGTAGTTAGGTTTCTCTTTTGACATGCTATTCTTGGTTGTAAATATCTATTTATATTTCTCCACATTCACTCCATTGTTCATATTCAATGTTTCATTTCATTTTTTTGATTATATTTGATAATTGTGTTTCTAACACATTCTCTCTTTTCTTTTTCTTGTGAGGGCCCACGAAGCGAAGGAGGCAATCCTAGGAGAGCCGAAGCACCCAAGCGATGCGGATGCAGCTTGATTCTTCACCGAGCCGCATGATAGCGTGATAAGAGGAGAAGAAGAATTGAAGGAGACAAAAAAGAGAGAGATTTTTTTCTAGCATTTGAACCATTGTAAACAGACATTCATTTTTTGCAGGGTCTATTTTGCCAAGTGATAGTACACTTGGTGGACCTCATCGGATTTGTTTTCATCACCTTTATTTTCTTTGTTTCACACGGATTTCGTGAGCTACCTATTGATTGCTTTAATTAATTTACTTGAGCCAGTTAATTAATTAGGTTCAAACACCCTAAACAAGAACTTCTGTACCTACTGAATAGAGCGTAATTTGGATTTAGTCAAATTTACTTATTCTTATCCGTTAATAGAATTTATCATCTAGGATGATTCACTTGAATAATATAGGTTCGTTTATTTTCCTATATTTCAATTTTACGTGGATCACTTGCATGTAGAGTGCTGGAGACAAGGTACGCATCTCTAACCCCTACATGCATCATTGTTTTTAATCGTGTATTGGCATTTCCGATCTCCTTCGTTGTTTTCATTCACACAAATTAAAAAGGAAATTGGACATTCCGTAGGCGATTCTTTGAAAATATTTTAACCAAGTGACAACTACTTAAAATACGGGGCTACTAAAGAAAACTCGACCCTAGAATAAACACTTGTTTGGTTTGTATGTAGCGAGAGAGAGAACTGCACACTAGAATAGAACCACGCCCGAACTCTTTTCAGACTACTATCTTCAGTTAGTCGTTCTCCAGTGAGTATCTCTCCGGTAGTCGGTAAAGCGACCCATAACGTCCTTAACAAATTGAATTGATCGGGTAGCTGGTGAACAATCCACAATTCATACTACTTGGGAAAGATCTAACTTTGGGATTAGGCCAGTCTCTTGGGAGCATTGGGTTACTAGTAGCTCGCTCTAACCGCTCTGATAGATTATATTATCACCAAACTCTAAATTTGACAAGATAATTGAGTGAACCTTCACGGTCTTCACATTGAGTTGAGTTGGTGAATTGGGGGTTTGTATTGTGTTTGATTGCATGTGTGCATACTAGATCCTTCTGTGCATTTATGCCTTTTTCTCCACATCTTTTGACTTGACGTTCGTGCTCTCCCAATCCCCGTCTTTTTTTTCGGAGATGGCTGACTAGAGTTATTTTAATACGATCTTTGCGGACTTCTCGCACTCTCCAGCCGATCCACCTTCCTGTTTCCAGGAGGACTTTCCTCCTGATTTTTGTGCATATCCTCCTTACCCATTATTTCAGTAGACAGACTCTGATTCTCACCCACCCTCATTCAACCCACCCGATCCTAGGATTTTGGAGTCACCTCTCATTATTTCCACACTTGAGACACTGAACCAGATGATAAAGCATACGAATTCGAGGATTAGCAATCTATTTATCATAAATGAGAGCCAGAACACTGCTCCATTATTTGAGGATATGGATTCACTTGAGGATAATCCAGAGAGGTTACAATCGCTCAAAATACAAAAAAATGAGAAAATTTTAAAAATCCAAAAAGATTCTGGGAGACACATTATTGATTTATTTTGTGAGGAGAGGGCACCCGTGCCAAACCAATTTCCCACACAGTCATCCACCACATGTCCTGACCTTGACCTCGAGGATTCCATTATACAGACTGCTCTTGGCAATCCTCATGTATATGTTGATTCTGATCTCCTCCCTTAAATGGAGGAGGTCCAAAAATTCAAAAAAATGTTGACTTAACCTGAAGTCGTAGACACACTTCTTGAGATCATTAAACCCCCACTTCAACAGGACATGACAAGTTTATCTACTCCTCAACACAAGAAGAGAAAATGAAGGAGAAGATCTGAGTGTCACATCCTGACCATGGCCACTGCCTACGCCATCTCTCATCATCCACATATTAAGAAAGGGAACACTACCATACCTCTTGTGAGCTGCTCCATCTCAGACAATTCTTGTGATAACACTCTCCTTGACGGCGGTTCTTCAATCATTATAATACCCATCTCTATGGTACAATCTCTTCATCATTGGCCTCTTAAGAAAACCATGATGATAGTTCAATTTGCTGATGGATCTATCTAGAGGATGAAGGGTATTCTTGAAAACCTGTCATTCTTATTCATGGCATGAACTTCACTTCGGATTTTGTCGTATTGCCCATGGAGACCACCACCTCTGTAGAGAACCCTCCAATCATCTTGTGACAGCCTTTCCTCGTATCTACGGGAGCTGTTATTGATTAAGGATCAGGAGAGATTTGCTTCTGTTTTGATGCAGTGAGCCATCTGTTGATCACTACACGCACTACTGAACAGAGACCTGCATCCCATGAGAGCCCGCTTGTGTTAACCAAATCTAAGGGATTTGACATCGATGATAATATCAAAGATTCTTGTTATATGTTGGATGATAACGAAACCCCAAAATTCCTCTTCAAGGAGGAATACTCGGAAAGCATAGACCTTGGTGTTCCCCCTTCTTGTATATGGAGATGCATTGATGACATCTGCGAGATTTACACGATAGACACCCTAGAGCGGAAGGCAGACTCTGAGACTAGACAATACGGACATGATTTGACTAATTTCATTGATGAGTCCATTCGTATTTACCCTAATTCAGATGAGACCGATCAGGCCAAATTTGATTTGATTTCTTTTGTAAAGGAATTTGGGCCTTTTGATAAAGATGATGATCCAGTAGAGGCTTGCCAGGCTGTAATTGATCCTACTTTTTTGGATAATGATTTCAAGCCTTTTTACTTTGATGTTTGCGAGACTTCCCAGGTATGACATGACCACACTACTTCCACTAACCGATTCGTGCCTGCACACTCTAACATTGCTGAAGATACATTCTTGGTCGATCCTGATCAGTTCATATCTAATGATAACCCAATATCGACCTACACCTTATTTGATCCATTCCTCAGTGGTCCCGCAAGAAGGTTCGCTTTCGACCTTCTTGACCTTTGTACATGCACTCCTCTTGTATATTCTTTCGTTTCACTTTTTCTTCTATTTTACCATTCACCCATTTCCATGTGTGTATATGTGCTATACTTAGGATCTGCTTTATCTTAAGTAAAAAGGGTGAATGATTTGTGTTCAGATTCGTCATGTTCATCACTCCTGTTGTTTCCTATACTTAGGGATACTCTACCCTAAGTATAGGGGGGTGATGTTGTTCATATCGTTTTTTTGTTGTTAGTTTGTACATTCTCTGCATCAGTTTTCCTTTGTACACTTTATACTATACTTTGGATTACTTAATCCTAAGTATAAGGGGGATCACTGACTTCTCTTCTTTTTATCTTTTCTTTGAGTCGTTGCAATATAGGAGTCTTTCACTTTTCTATACTTATCATGAGTTATGTCTTCCTTTGCCGCTCTCTGATCACTATGAGGACATTGTTCGAGCTAAGTACATGGGGTGTCGTATATATTGTATATATACTTTAGACATAACCCGTACTTTTAAATATGTGTTTTTGGCGGGATATGTATATAAATTTGTAAAATCCATGTGTTTGTGTATATAGACTTTGATCACCTTGAAAAAACAAATAAATAAATAAATAAATCAAATAAAAAAACAAAAAATAAAAAAACAAAACAAAAAAACAACAAACAAAAAGAAAATGTATATACTTGTATATATGTTACTAACCCTTTCACCTTTAGAAAAAAAAACTACAAAACCAAAAATCTATAAAAACTTGCATAATTCAAAAAAACCCTTTCTTTTACACCTGCATTTTTCTCTAAAAATCTATAAAAAGTTCAAAATTAGAAAATTGTTTAAAGAAATGTTCTTTTCGCATGTGCATTATTTTTTTTTTAAAAAAAGAGCTTTCTTTGCATTGTTCATATTTTCTTACTTTTGCATGTGCATTTTTCAGGATAGTATTGACATTTAAACTATGTCTGTAACAAAATTGAAGATGGAGCTTAGTAGGGCCTTAATCCAATTAATTTAAGAGGAACCTCATAAGAAATGGAGTTAAGACTTTTCAGGTCCTTTTGATTTAATTCTTTGAGTCCATGAGACTATATTCGCATGTCATCTTCATTAGTCTAAGTAGAAAATTTAACAACACACGCATGATTCTTTCAGATCATGGCTTATCTTGGACAAGCACTCTACACGTAGCTCTTCATGGATTAGGTAGTGAGGAGACAGAATCTTTTGGCTTGGGGTAGCATACGAGGGTATTACATCTAGGTGGAACCTCTCGTCTTCCTCTAGGGAAGGAAGTGCTTCTCAACCGTGTATAGCGATGTTGAGGTCTAAAGACAAGATGCTGTGGGGTTGTAATAATACTTCGAAAGAGGGATAGTCTAGTGGCTCAAGAGGAAAAACTCCTTATTTACATGCTGCACCATGTATATACTTTTTTAAAAAAAAGTAAGGGAAAATGCATAATCTCCAAAAGTGGACAGGCCTGATTGAAAAGTAAAATTCCTGATTGAGTGTATATACAAGGATAAAAAAATTACAATAAGATCTTCAAAGAAAATTTTTTGTAAGCTTGCAGCAGATGACTTGGTTACACTGGTCATGCATCCAAGGATAGGTAGCTACACTGGTTATCATCCATTCTTTTCTCCATCCCCTCTTCTTGAGCTGGTTGTACTTGAACTTAGAAGGAAATATCTCTGCTCCTCGAGGAAAGAGTTGCAAGACCGGGGAACTAGAGTTACCTTGTTGAGGGAAGCTGTTTCTTTGCTAATTTTGAGATGGGGAGCTATACTTCACTTACACCGTACAAGTAAAGATTCATAGTCATAAGAATTGGTGTATGTAGACTTGTTCTGACCTGACTGTTGAGGAGATCTGAATAGGAGTCTTATGGAACATAGAGGCAGTTAGGTTTTAAATCCATTTCCCATTAAGGTTCCGACACACTAATAATCCAAAGGTCTGACAGAGCTCCAATCTATAGTTTTATGAAGAAAAGTTTAATACTCAATATTGTCTTATCATCTTTATTTTTCCTTCCTTTTTCTTCTCTTCACTTATTCTTTCAAATAAGTGTTGGCCAAGGGACCAGCAAAGGTAAATCATAGGGGGATGATGAATCAACGATTCATCATATTTATTCATTTATTTTATCTTAAAATCCCTTATAAAACACATGTATATAACATTAACTCCATACTCTTACTAACTTGCATCTCTGTGTAAATATTGTACACTTCTTACCATCTTAACCTAAAATAAATAAATAAAGAAAGAAAGGAAAATATAGAAAATGAAATAAAAAAGGAAGACTGTATATATAAGTAACAGATACAAACTGACCTGATCCCCAAGAGAAGGTCAAGACTTGACCTGATCGACCATGAATAAAGTAGGGGGAGATACGGTCTGTATTCAGAAAATCCAAAAAGAATTGTGTGATGTGTATATTTGTATACTTTACTATTTTATTTGTATATAAATTGACCTCAAACAAATAATTTTCAAAACAAAAGTTGTTAATAAAAATGTTTTCTAATTAATACAAATAATTGCACCATTAAATCATGTATAGAATAAAAGCAACCACACTTAGAAAAAGCCATTAAGCACTAATTGAAAGACTAATTCTGGATCCATATGAACTCAAATTGAACCAAACCCACTCCATTGTATTCTAAATTAAATTATCTTCAAAATAGCTGTGATTTCATAATTTTTCAAGTTATGGGTGAAAAGTTTGTTTTCTGAGGTGGTTTGTGCAATTTTCCCATGTAGCTGTACATATTGTATTTGTAAATATTTGTAAATATTTTTACGAATTATTTAAAATAAAAATAAAATAAAAATTTTAAAACAAAAAACTAATTTGCTTATTTACCCATGTATATAATGTCATGTATTTATATATCATATGTATATAGTTACTTTACTTAACTAACTACCACAAAAAAATTAACATTTATTTTTCAAATAAATAAAGTGATGAAAAAAAAATTAGTTATTTTTTTATATATTTATTTTGCTAAATTATATCATTTCAATTTTTCTGATAACTTATCTCTTATCTTCATCCAAAAATTCAAAAAAATCAAATTTCAAACTGCATTATCTTTTCTATTTATATGGCTCCTTCTCCTCATTTTAATTTGATCAATATTTGATGAGAGGAGCCCGATCTCTGAGAGTCTTTTTGTCGTAGAAGGGTGCCAAGCCTCTGAGCCATCCGGTGACAGTGCGTCGGCCTTTGTCGAGGCAAGGTCTTTTCTGCTCCTAAGGTGAGATCCATCATTTGCTTCTTGTTATTAATCTAGTATTTATCATAGTATTTAATCTAGTATTTATCATAGTTTTATTTAATCTAGTATTTAGAATCCATCACGACTTGATCTGCCACCAACTCGATTTTTCGTTTCACCTCTCGATCTATTCATGATCTTTTCTACCTCAGATGGTCTCTCAACTCCGGCCACGCACAATGGCCAGAAACTCGGATTCATCTTCCACATTGCAAGGATCTGCAACCACTCACACACTCCATTTTGTTTATAAATAAAAACAAAAAATGCATGGTTATTTTTATTCCTAACATTTGTTTTGCAGGAAATTCAAAATAATAAAAAAACTTAACAAATAAAAAATACTTTTGCTTTTGTTTACATTTCCTGAATAAAGAAATATATTTTTTTATATTTCTATATCTGTTTATAGTAGAAAAAAAGTAAAAAAACAAAACAAAAAAAATAAACATCAACATGTTTCGAGGCGCATCCGCCATGCCCTAGTGCGAGGCCCCGCTGCGGCACCCCGCAGCCACCGACGCACCTCCGACGGACTCCTGGCTGCCCAGCCGCGGCACCGCACCACAACCGACGCACCTCCTGCGGACTCCTGGCCGCCCCGCTGTGGCAATGCGTTGCCACTGACGCTCCTCCCGCAAACTTCTAGCCGCCCCGCCGTGGCACCACGCCCCCATCGACGCATCTCCCGTGCCTAGGCTGCCCTCCGGCGTCTCTGCGCTCCGCAACCTCTCCTTCCAACAGTGTCGCCTTTAGCTAGAGGCCCTGCTGCCATCGCCTCCCTCTCCAACAGGCGGAGCCGCTCCACCTCCCAGGCCACGCGACGTTGCGTACGATGTCCTCCCGCCGGATTCCTCTAAGGCATCCTTGACCCTCTTCCAGATCTAGGCAACGACATCCTCTTGGCAGCAGCCCCTCTATTCCATCTTTTTTGAGAAGATCCGAAGGAAGCAAGGACAATAACCCTAAAGTGTTTTGAACTAAAATATTGGAAAAATTACAAGTTTCCCCTGGAGATTCCAATAATTGCAAAGAAGACCCCGTCTGTTCAAAGCACGTGTATCGCATGCTTTTCATTGGGTAAATTGCACTTTATTTCTCTTATTTATTCCTTGTTAATGTTGGTTATGAAACATTGTGTAATTACATTTCAGTCCCTGAATTTCCAGACTTAAATTTTCCTTGCTCTTTTCATTGAAGTAAATGTCTTTCATGTTCTAAATATTATGCAAAAATTTGTGTATATTCATTCTGTGTTCCTCTTTATTGTTTATATATTTGATTACATTTTGATTTTATTGGTATTATTTAAAAATAAAAAACATGTCATTTTTCTCTTTCTAAAATTCAAAAATTCATAAAAATTTGAATATTTCCTTGAAAATTCCAAAAACATTATAGTAGTTGTATTTCATTTTCTTTTAATTTCTACCCAAATTTCACGCATTAAGTTTTTTCAAAAACAAAAAAAATTGAAAAAACATCAAAAATCTTATAAAAATCATAGAAAATTCTAAAAAATCCAAAAAAACTTGATTTCAATTCATGTTTGTAGATATTTGCATATATTTCATCATAAAAGTAATTGCCAGAAGTTTTAGGCACTTACAATATTTTTAAGTTGCAAATAACTCCAGGTTGTGCATTGTTTCTCATTTTTGCCACTGTTTGATTTTTCAAAAAAATACAGAAACATCTAAAAATTCTACAAAAATTCCCAGAAATATTTCATGACCTTAAAACCCAAAAATATTTTATCTAGATTTTTCTGATCCTTTTTTATATAATTAAAAAAATACAAAAAAGTTGGTGTGTGTATTTTTTATCATGTGCATATTGGCCATTAGTTGAAAATAAAAAAAAGATTTTGCAAAATTAAAATCACTAAAAATTTGAAAATCAGAAAATAAAAAAATAAAATAAAAATAAAAAGATAAAAATATAAAAAATCGACAAAAACGAAGGATAGTTTGCCTTTGAGATTCCTGCTTTTTCTCTTAATTGATATTTCGTCGATTATTTGAATAACCCTCGGGAATTGTAGCCTCCCTGAGTTCTATCCTCACCGCTATACAGATAAATAAGTAGCAAAATATTTATCTTTCTCCACATTATTTTCTATAATTATTTTGTAGCGAGAGAATAAAAAAATGTTTGTTTGTCACATGAGCTTTTGGGGATAACAATGACCACCTCATATTCATTAATAATAACCGATCCTTGAAGATACCGCCTCAACAAAAGTATCCCATACTTGTCATCCTCCTTTCTAATATGTAGTCTACACTTTTTTAGGTCCTTGTAACCCTTCCTAGATCCCTACTCATCCAAAGAAATAGAGAGAGGAAGCCGATAAGCGAAACCGCTACTTCGGTCCTGGTTCACAACGAAATCACCTGTGAGCGTGTAAGAACCTACTGGGATGTAAACAATTGAGGCAGACACACCCATGAAGGTGTGGGCTAATCTTAGTACTTCAGACCATGCCCATGTTCCACATAAGGAGGGAACACCACACTGACAAGGCTAGACACAAGGTAGATACAGACTGAGTTTTTGGCTTTAATCCTTAGCGGGTCGTGCCTTGCTCATGGGAGGGCTTTTGGTCCCCTCCTAATGTACCTGAAAATAATTAGGGCTTTATGAACCTAAGGCAATGAAATTCCATTATGAATTTTAATTAATGTCAAAGTTTATTTAGTAGTCCCTTTGTTTTATATTTTTTGGTTCTCATTTTTTTTGGATCTGTTTGCAAACAAGCACCTAACATTTTTGTAGATTCTCATTTAAGCCTTAGGTGCTCAAAATCAACAGGAGATGGCAAAAAAGACATGCAAGTCGATTCGACGATGGAAATCTCACCATTTAATCTAATGATGCATGATGAGTTAGATGACTTGCATTGCTTCCCAGCTCTCTCCATGTAGTATGTAAAACAGAATTTTTAAACCTACCTATATGGCGGTGTGCAATTGACAAAATTGCCCTAAATAATAACTGCCACAAATTGTTAATTATTCATAAATTAGACCAAGGTATGGTCTTCGATGTCGATCGGTGCCCACTACAACGGGTCTTGCAAGCACTGTATATGATCTATCTCAGTGTGCGGTCTCAAATCCAAATTACTAACAATTATAATGTTGATTAGATCCAAATGTACGAGAGTATAGGAACATGAATTCTTATTAGTGTTTGGAGCTAATTACCGAGGTAAGAAACCTATAAGCTAAGGGCTCATGCACATAAAACAAATAAAAAGAAAGGCGGAAAACTCAAAACATCGTGAAACAAAATAAAAGAAAGTGATAAAAACACGAAAAACTGTGACGAGGCCCACGGGAGAAGAAACAACGGGGCACTGGTAAGTCTCTCTGTCACCAATAAATAAATAAATGAACCTGAGTTATCTCTACGCTAAGTCTCCTCTCCTTGCTTCCTTTGTAGCCTCTCCAACTCGTCAAAGAGTGAATACTGATCTCCATCAAGCTTGGTTGCATCAGCCTCCTGAGAAGCCATCCTCGTGTGGTGGGCCCTCGCAAATAAGTCACAAAGAAATGTATATTAACATAGATAATCAAATAAAATCAAACTTGAGCTATATACAAAGAACAATTGAATGACTACATACAAAATAAACTCAATTAGCATCAAATCAATGAAAAAACACTTATGACTATACATTATAAATGACAAAAATAGGCTACGCTCTTTGCTCTCCGGCAACGGCGCTATTTGATAAAGAGTGATTTGGTCGAAATCATGTCAATCCACAAGGCAGACTGATAGTAGTCGAAGCAACCTCAGACGAAATCCCAATCAATCAATAATCAACCCACAAATAAATCAGGCATTAATTAGCAACAAAATGTGAGATAAACTTTATTATTCTCCACAACTAAAGTATAATAAGTAAGTGTGTAGAGGTCGAATCATAGAGAGCGAAATTGATAGCCTATAGTTATTTTTAACCAAAGAGCATTATATACACACATGCCATTCATTATGTATACACATACATGCATACATACATACATACATATATGAATATATTTTTTGTGGGTTTTAAAATTTTAAAATTTTTATATTTTATTTTTGTTTTTTTATTTTTGTATTTTGTTTTTAATTTTATATTTATATATTATATTTTTTTGAGTTTTTATATTTTGTAATTTCTTTTTTCTCTCGAATAATAAATATAGGATAAAATAAACTATACGTAATAATGGATAATATACGTATGAATATAATTAAGAATAACCAAAATTTTGAAAAATAAATATTTTGTTTTTTAAACAATTTTTAACAATTTTGTGAAATTTAAATGAATTGTACTTATTTTTAGGTATTTTTAAAGTCAAAAATAGCTACAAACAGGGATACAATAATAGGCCGAGATTGAAATGGAAATAAAAAATAGAAAATTAAAGCTAAAATTTTCTAAATCATCTTTTCTGTATAAATAGAAATATATAGAAAATTTATAAAATAGAAAATATGTTTCTGAAGATTTTTGGTGTTTTATATATTTTTATCAAGGCTTTGGGGTTTCTTAATTTTTAAGAGTTTTGTTTTTCTAATTAATGATTTTTGGTCTAAAGGCTAAAAACGCATAAATATGCAAAATATATATTTTTTGGGATTTTTTAGAAATGTTTTAATATTTTTTGATGTTTTGTACTCAAGAAAGGGATTGTCTGTGCTCTAAATGATTTTTAATAAATGTCAAAAAGGTCCAAAATAGTGAACTAAAATAATGGCATGAAACTACAAGCAATCAGGAACCGACTCTATTTTTTCATGATTTTGGAGCACAATTGCTATTTTAAATAGATTCAACAAGCACACAAAAATAAAATTGTTGATAGGGGCGTCCATATAAATAAAAAATCTAGGGTCTTCTGTGCAATTTTCCCAAACATATACAACATACTTGAAAATTTGTTGGACTATTTTGCAGTTACAAAAATCATCTGGAGTTACATGTAATTTTCCCAGCTCACGTGGGATTACACGTAAGCTGAGCTAGACCGGACCCATTTGTAAGTTCCATAAAAATCAGGGGTCTTGTATGCAAAATTTCCTTTTTATTTACACTGTTCACTTTATTTACAAGACTAAATAATAAGTACAAAATGGTAGGGGATAGATTTAGCAATTTACTCCTTCACGTGTGGGATTGGACGACTAGATATGGTTGACTTATCTACGTGTCGATCCCACATGCGACGATGGCGGTTCGTAATCGATGGCTAGGATTAAATCGTCTGCTAGAGATTTGATGGTGGCGGCTCAAGCGATCTGACAGTGGTTGTACGTCCTGGAGAAGCTAGAAGATCCAACGATAGAGACGAGGTTTGGAAGAACGGGCCAAGAACACAAGAGGATCGAGCTTTGATCCACCCTCTTGAGTTCCTCTGGTCGTCTTAAATGCTCGACGAAGATGCAAAATGGAGCTTGGGCTCCTCTTCTCCCGATGGGGTCCTCAGGAAGTACGCAAGAGCCATAGTGAAGTAGAATGAGGTCGGGGAAGACCATGGGCTTTAGGTACCTCCTTCTCGAGCGAACTCGTTTTAGAAAAGTCTTTTGGCATGTCGGTACCTACAGGAAGATGCAATGAAGAAAACCAAAGGGACTGGGGGTCTTGGTAGGTGCAATGGAAGCAAGGTAGTGTGGGCGGAGATCTCCAGTGGCACGATAGTGGAGGAGATCTGATCTCCAAATCCACAGTGGATTTGGGTGGACGAGAGGTGGCAAAGTGGAGAGAAGCAAAAGGGGAACTGAGGGGAGGCGATCAGAGCATCAGATAATGACAGATAATGCATGGAGGGGTTCACCGGAGTTCAGCTCCGGTAAATGACAAAGATGGATTTTACACTAATTTACATAATCAAAACATAAAATAAGCACAGAAATTGAAACCTACAACTAAATACTACTTAAAAAGTAAGAGAAATCAGCTCTTATACCTGAGAGAGAGCTCAGGGAGCAGGGTGGTGGGAGCACCACTGTGGACCACCGCCTTTTCCTCACTACACCGCCTCCAAGCTTGGGGAGGTGTGCAGCTGTCACCAGGAACTCAACACACACACTAGGACACCTAGCGAAGCTTGAAGGGGGATCAAAAAGGGAAGGTAGAGCTTGGAGCTTTATTTATAAAGAGTGAGCTCAGGAAAAAATTGGGCGGTGATTATTTACACGCTCGAGGTAGATTGGCAGGATCTAATGATCCTACGAGGTAGACATATGTGAGTGATGACACACCCAACGACTCAGGTAAAGGTATCTAAAATGGTCGTTGCGACCCAAGTCACCAGACGTGGTCAATCCAGAAAAAGAGACCACCAAATAATATGAAATCAACTCAAAACACGATAGCGGTCTTGCTATTATTATAACCTGGTATAGCGACCAGGGTCGAACACAAGGAGCAAGTGATGGCCTCGCGGCCTACGAAGTAGTCAAAAATAAACTAAAGAAATGAAAAGGGTATTTTTGGTGGATTTTAATTCTTTTTATATTTTTTGGATTTTTAATTAATTAAGAAACTAAAGAAAACAAGAACACAAGGCAATTCAACTATTTATTTAATGCACTAAAAATCAACCAAAAAATCAAATAAAAATGTTTTTGTGTATTTTATAATTTTTAGTGTTTTTAGTGAATTTTTAGGATTTTTCTGACTTTTATTTAATTTTCTGAAAATGAAACAAAGTGAGAAAACAAAGGTACTGTCCAGCCGAGCTTAAAGGACTTAGATAAAATATCTAAAAATCCCCAATAAGCCTGGAGGTAATTTTCCTGTAAAGAGAAAGAAACAAGGAAAATTTGGGCACCTGAATTATTATTTTTGGGTTTTGTGATTATTTATTATAATTTTTATTAGTTTTTAGGTGTTTTTCAGTTTTTATGAGTTTTATGTAATGAAAAATAGCCAAAATAGGCTAGAAAATCAAGCAAGCCAAAACAAACAGTAGCTAATTTTTTGTAATTTGTAGATAGGTTTTATTATTTTTTTGTGATTTTTAAAATCAAAAAGTAACGAAAATGGATGTTTTCGAATTTTTAAAAATACCAAATTAAAACAAAAATGTCTCCAAAAATTCAAGAAAATTTTACACTATGGCAGGAGCCATGTATCTAATTTTTATTGGATTCGGAGTTAATTTGCTATTTTATTCAAAATAAAAGTTAGGTACTGTGCACATGGACCTAAGTGCAAATACCCAAAGCTCTGGGGGGTCCAGTGCAAAATACCCAGGAAAACACGCACGTCATGCGTGCCTGGGGCACTCAGGGACCTATCTGTAAGGAAAACTAAGTCCTTGGATTATTTGGTAACATGTACCAAAAGTCCGGGGACTTGTTTGTAATTTACCCAATAATACACGCACATGCACAATTAATTCACGCACAGGGGTATAAAAGCAATTATCCAAAAGTTTTAATTCATTTCAGAACCAACCAGAACTACAGGGCTACTGACGCAAAATACCCAACAAAACACGTTTCGATGCACGTGCTACTCCATAAACAGGGGCATATAAGCAAATAAAATAAAGCGTATGGTCCACAGTGCAATTGTACCAAAAAATAAAACAACTATCTAACGTATTTATAGGACTAAATGCTAAATAAAATAAAAGGCAGGGCCTAAGGGTAAATTACCCTTTATTAATGATGCCGTTGGATGGGCGCCACGTGGTGGATGGACGGCTGAGATGCGGGTGGCACCCAACGAAGGAGTCTTCGACGCTGATCAGACGGTCCAAGCACTGCCACGTGCAAGATCAAATGGTGGATGGTGGCTGTGGTTGAATCTCACTGAAACGATGGTGGAGATAAACCCTCAACGGATCTAGCGGTGGATGCTGCTCCTCAAATGGACGATCGTGATCAAATCTGGAGCTCAGGGTCGATCGAACGGCTGCTGGAGGTCTTTGAAGAACAGGTGGCCGGTGAACTTCACCGGCCCAGTACGCTCGCTCCTAGCCTCCTCGCGGGGCTCTGATGATCGGAGAAGAGTCGACGTGGGCCTCCGCGTCATATGGGACTCTCCGATGAGGCAACGGAGTTCAAGAGAGCCCGGTCAGCTCCGACGGAGAAGCGGCTCCTGGCTCTAGTCAGAGGACCTCAGATGGCCCTCGTTATACCTGTAAAAGGGGTCCAGAAGACTCGCGGGTCGAGGGCAAAGTGCCTCGAGCCGGTTAGTCGTGGTGAACGTGGTCGGGGGGTTGGTGCGGGCGAGCTCCGACGAGGGGGAGAACGGAGGAGCTCGAACCCCAGCTCCTGTGCGAGCTGGGTTGGATGGAAGTGCGGAGAATGTGCGCGGGAGGAAGGCGGAGGCTATGGTGCAGGCCGATGATCGAATGGATGGGTGACGTGACCGGAATCGAAGGTGGTCGGCAGAACGACGAATTGGGGGTAATTGGAAATTAGAGAAAAGGAAGAAATAACTACGCTACCTGGGTGGATGGTTCGACTGTGGGCAAGCAGGGGATGCTCTGGGTCCTTGCTTCGAGGAGCGTCGACGTCCGAGGCTCTGGCTCCGGCTCTGGGCGGAGCACGGCGGTGGTGGCTCGCCGGATTAGTGGTTCCCTGCCCCTCTCCTCACTGCGACAGCACCCGGAGCAAGCTGTCACTCTCACTCGAGCACTGGAGGTCACTGGTGGTGGAGCAAATGAGCCAAAGATGAGAAATGGAGTGGCGAAGCTCGAGATTTATACGGTGGAGGGTCCGGGAAGATGTGGTCGGGTAGGGCAATGGGATGCGCGGATCCCGAGGCGGACACTCCGGCGAGGGTGTCGGATGTGTTGCGCGTGGAGCGGACCCGGGGTTTAGGTGATGGATGATCGGGTTTAGATGGGAAAAGTCCGAGAAACCGGGTCCGTGAACCAAAACCCGTGGAAGGTGGTCCTGGGGGGGGAGTTGACCGGGCGGTCAACAACCCCCTGGATCAATGGGAATAAGCCATTTGGAAAAGATTTGTAAAATCATTAATAAATAGTAAATGGCCGATTTATTAAAAAGTCAAAACATGAAATATTTTTGTTTTAATTTTTTCTATTTTTTAGTAATTTTTAATTAATTTTTCAAAATTAAAATAGTGTATTTACATAGTAGGGTTATATATAGGTATATATACAATATATATAGATTTTTATTTTTGATTTTTAACTTTATTTTTATGCAATTTTATTCCCATTTTATATTTTATTTATTAATATCATAAAAGAAGGAATAAAAAGATATTTTTATTTTTATTATTTATATACAATAGTGAAATAAATACATAAGTACATGTATATACAAGGTATATTTACAATACTATTTTAGATTTTTAATTTTGTTATTTTTATTTTGTTTTTGTTTTAAGGGTTTTTATTTTATTTATTCACAAAATAAAAAGTAGAATATATACATATTTTATAAAAATTAATTTGGTTTATATATAAGGTGAAATAAATATAAGTGTGGTTATATGTACAAGGTAGATATCTACAAGTGATCTATTTTTATTTCTTTTTGATTTTTCTATTTTTATTTTGTTTTTATATTTATAAATATTTACAAGTATTTACAAACCCTTTTTAGTCTATTTTTGGGAGGAAAATATTTTTATTTACATATTTATTTACACACATGATCCCCTATCTCCCTCTACTTTGGCTTTTATGCGGTCAGGCCCATGCTGAGCCCTCCCTTGGGTTAGGTTGCTCAATATTTATTCTAAATATTTCCCTCTTTTTCTTTTTGATCTTTATTCTTTTATTTTTGCACAAAAACATGCTAATTATTACTTTTTACACAATGCATGCTTTTGGGTAATTATTTATATTTACAACTATATACATGCATTTGCGAAGGTTTTTGTAGCTAAAATATAAGAATAAAGAGTGATGAATGAGTATTCATCACCCCCCTATACTTAACTTTTCTAGTCCCTTAGCAAACACTTATTTGAAAAAGAAGTGAAAAAGAAAGGAAGAAAAATAAAAGAGAATGTACATGGATCACGGTTGATTATTAAACTTGCCTTCATTAAATTAAGGTATGGAGCTCGATCAGATCTTTGGATTATTAATGTGTCGGAACCTTATTTGGACTTAAGTTTAAAACTCAACAGCCTCTAAGTTCCACTAATCTATAACCAAGACTCCTCAATGCTCCAGATCAGATCAAGTCATCAAACACAAACCCTGAAGACCATGAATCTTTCCTTGTCCTGTGAATGCGAGGTCTAAGCTCTCTACTTCAGAAATGGCAACTTGACAATCCTCCCCAACAAGGTAACTCTATGACCTCAATCTGGCCACCCTTTCCTCGAGGAGCGGGGTATTCCTTCTAAGTTCAAGTTCAACCGGCCCAAGAAGAGGAGGAAGAAAAGAATGGGTCAAGGCCAGTGTAGCCATGTACCCTTGGGAGCTTGACCAGTGTAGCCAAGTCTCCCTGCTGCAAGCTACATAAGGTGAATCATGAACTCAAGCTTTGCTTATTGCACTCTATATACATACTCCGGTGGGATTATCATTTTCTATCAGACCCACCACTTTTTTGGAGTTATTTTCTTTTTGCATTTTTTTTCAAGTGCATCTATACAACATATACAAGTGCAACATATGTACAAGGAGTTTTTCCTCTTGACCCAGTAGACTATCCCTCTTTTGAAGCTTTATTGCAACCCACAACTCCCATCGTTAGACCTCATGGCAACAGACCAAGTTGAGACGCACTTCCTTCAATAAAAGAAGAAGAGAGGTTCCGCCTAGAAGTACTACCTCATATGCTATCCTAAGTCTAGGAAGACTGCCTCCTTACCACCTCATCTGTAGAGAGCTCGGTGCAAAGTGCTGGTGTCCAAGTAAAGCCATTGTCTATATGAGTCATGTGTTGTTGTTAAGTGCTCTACTTAGGCTCATTGAGATGACATGTGATCATAGCCTAATGGACTCAAAGAATTAAGTCACCATGGACCTGAAAAGTCTTAAACCTAAGCCTTATAAGGTTCCTCTTAGAAATTAGGTGAATTAAGATCTTAATCAAGCTCCATTTCTCAATTTGATTCCATGCTAGTTTAAATGTCAACTATCATCCAGAAAAACTATATACATATGTACAAAAGATGCTATTTACACAAAGTTTTCAAACATGCAAATTTTTTGAAAAATGTTTTGAAACCATGAATGGATGATGCATGAAGTGCAAGTTTTGCAAAAAGTATTTACACACATTTACACGAGATTTTTGCAAACTTTGGATTTTCAAAACATTTTGGAAAAATTTTGTACTATATACATAATTTTGATAAGAAAATATTTACACAAGATTTACACAAAAGATTTTTGAAATCATTTTTACAAAAATAATTTGTACACTAGCTATTTATGTGCAAATAAAAGAATGTTTATGTACATGAAAAATTTTTAATTTTTGTGATTTTTAGGGTTTTTAGCCATTTTATTTATTTACACACTCACACAAAGTACGAGTTATGGCTAAAGTATATATGAAATATATACACACCCCCCTATACTTAGCTCTAACGATGTCCTCAGAGTCAAGAGCGATGAAGAAGACATAACTCGTGCTAGGTATAGGGAAGTGAAAAAGAAGGCTATATACAAAGACGAATAAATATCAAGAGACTCTCGGATTTTCCCCCTATACTTAGGATCAAGTAATCCTAAGTATAGCAGGCTGTATAGAAGGGAAAACCGAGCGGAGAATGTACAGGGTCTACCCCCCCTATATTTAGGGTAAAATATCCCTAAGTATAGGCAGCAAAATCAGGGGTAGACAGAAATAAAAGAAATACCCACAGGTCTCACATTCCCCCTATACTTAGCGTAAAGTGCTCCCTAAGTATAGCATAATCAAAAGATGAAGAAAGGGATGTGGGACTAAAGAATGTAGTGATATAGACATCTGGATCTATACAAGGAGGAAGATCAGTGAAACTCAGGCGTGAGATGCATTAGATGTGAGTCTAAGATCACATCTCACGCAAAATGAATAGGGGCAAGATCAACGACCTGCGGCTCATGATCTAGAAATGGCTTGAGCCGCTGGCCGTTCACTCGAAAGGTACTCTCAGAAGACAACTCGGATATATCAATGCTACCGTTGTCGTGTACCTTTCTCACCAAGTAGGGTCCCTTCCACTTGCTATGTAGCTTCCCTGGAAATAAACGAAGCCTCGCATCAAACAACCATACTCTCTGACCAGGCTCAAAATGCTTGTGGCTGATATGAGAATCATGCCACACCTTCACTCTCTCCTTATACTGTAGGCTGTTTGAGAAGGCGGTATCTCTAAGCTCCTCCAGGGCTGCTAACTCTGCCCTCCTCTGGTCTCCTACACCATCTGGATCCATAAGTATATCAGTAACTGCCCAAAGTGACCTGTGCCTCATCTCAACAGGTAAATGGCATGGCTTGTCATATACGAGGCGAAAGGGAGATGTGCCCAATGGTGTCTTGAAAGACGTCCTATATGCCCACAAGACCGATTCCAAAAGCTGTGACCAATCCTTTCGGTCAGGGCGGGCGACTTTCTGCAATATAGTCTTGATCTCCCTATTCGACACTTTGGCTAGACCATTCGTCTGTGGATGGTAAGGTGTAGTAACACGATGGTCTATACCGAACTCGATAGCAAGGGCCTTCACCTGGTCGTTGATGAAATGAGACCCCCCATCTGAAATCAAAACTCGAGGGACCCCGAACCGCGTGATGATGTGCTTCTTCAGAAATCTGCAAACTGTCCTCGCATCAGCGGCTCGGGCAGGGATAGCCTCAACCCAACGACTAACATAGTCCACGACCAACAGAAGGTACTCAAATCCCTGACTCTTAGGGAATGGACCCATGAAATCGATGCCCCATGCGTCAAAAACCTCACAGAAGTGAATGGGCTGCATCGGCATCATATCACGCTGTCCACAAGTGCCCATCCTCTGACAGTCAGTACACCTCTTCACGAACTCATCAGAGTCCTTGAAGAGGGTAGGCCACCACAAGCCAGATTGGAGCACTTTCTGTGCCGTTCTCCTCCCAGAATGATGTCCCCCTGCCTCAAGCTTGTGGCAGTAAGTGAAGACGCTATGGTGCTCCTCCTGAGGAATGCACCGACGCCAGACGCTATCCCCTCCTTCGTGGTAAAGGATGGGATCCTCCCAGTGGTAGGACTTGGCCTTCGCAAGGAAGGTCTCAAGCCTCTGTCTGGGCCAATCTTGTGGGACTTTCCCAGCAACGAGAAGGTTCACAATATCGGCATACCACGGGAGTGAGGCGATAGCAAGGATCGCCTCATCTGGGAAGGTCTCACAATGGGATCAATATGCTCAGACTCCTCAGGCTGCTCTAAACGGGAGAGATGATCCGCCACCACATTCTTGACTCCAGGCTTATCCTTGATCTCAAGTCGAACTCCTGGAGTAGAAGGATCCATCTAGTAAGTCTGGCCTTGGCATCCTTCTTTGCCATCAGGTTATCGGATGGCGGTGTGATCAGTGTACAAGGTCACTCTAGATCCAATGATATAAGATCTGAAATTATCTAGGGCAAACACTACAGCTAGCATCTCCTTCTCGGTGACGGTATAATTCAGCTGCATGAAATCCAATGTGCGGCTAGCGTAGTGGATAGCAAAGGGGACTCCATCCCTCCTCTGTCCCAGCACGGCCCCCACGGCAAAATCAGAGGCATCCGTCATGATCTCAAATGGCAGAGACCAATCGGGTGGCTGGAGAATAGGATCCTCAAAAACACACTGCTGGAGAGTCGCAAAGGACGAAAGACACTTGTCATCGACAAGGAACTCGGTGTCTTTCGTCAAGAGGTCCAGTCAACGGCCGGGCAATCTTTGCTGAAATCATGAATGAATCTCCGATAGAAACCAACGTTGCCCCAGGAATGACCGTAGCTGCCTCAAATTAGACGGCGGTGCGAGTTTTCTAAATGACATCAACCTTGGCCGGATCAACCTCCATGCCCCTGTTGGAGAGATATGGCCAAGCACCGTCCCTTGAGTCACCATGAAGTGACTCTTCTCCCAAGAAAGCACCAAATGGACCTCTATACATCGTTGGAGTACCCGGTCTAGGCAGTCAAGATAGAGTCAAATCCGTCGCCGTAGACCGAGAAATCGTCCATGAAGACCTCCAAACACTCCCCTACCATGTCCGAAAAGATCGACAGCATGCATCTCTGAAAAGTCGCAGGGGCATTGCATAGCCCAAATGGCATACGTGCAAAGGCATATGTATCGAAGGGACAGGTAAAGGTGGTCTTCTCCTGGTCCTCAAGAGCGATGGCCACCTGGTTGTAGTCCGAGTACCCATCCAGGAAACAGTAATGCTCTTCCCTGCCAGTCTCTCAATGATCTGGTCAATAAAAGGAAGGGGGAAATGGTCCTTCTTGGTCGCCTGGTTGAGTCTCCTGTAGTCAACACAGACCCGCCAAGAGGTGGGTACTCGTGTAGCAATCTCCTCTCCCGACTCACTGATCACAGTCGTTATGCCCGTCTTCTGGGAACCACATGCAAGGGGCTAACCCACTTGGAGTCGGAAATGGATAAATAAAATCTACGCTCCACCATTTTGAGATTTCCTTCATGACGACCTCCTCTCAGGTTGGGGTTCAGCCGCTGGAACTCATGCGACGGCTTCGCCCCCTCCTCGAGATAGATATGGTGGGAGCACAACGCTGGACTAATCCCATGGAGATCTGCTACACTCCATCCGATTGCCTTGCGGTTCTTTTCAAGAACCCCCATCAAACGGGATTCTTGCTCTCCAGTCAGATCGACGGAGATGATGACTGGGTACATCTCAGGTTCGCCCGCAAGGAATCGATACTTCAGCGAAGTAGGGAGCGGCTTCAGCTCTGGACAGCTGGGTGCTGGCAAATCTGGCTTCGGAAGAAGATGCGTGTATGCTACCAAGTCTGCCTGGGAGAATGAAAACGAACTCCGTAAACTGGATCTGGAGAAGGCTGCTCAACTGAACTGTCTCTGATTTGCTCGGCATCTACCTCCTCCTTAGCTGTAGGCTCTGTGTGACTCAGGTCTAGCATGTGATCCTCGCAATCTGCCCAATTAGACTCTGAATCCGAGGGATGTGCATCAAACAAGGTGGCATCAGTACCACCGTCACACAAGGTGGTCTCAGTACCACCATCACTAAACTCCGTGTCCGCGGTCGAGAACCGGCTCTGCTATCTCTGAAGTATCCTGAACCAGGGGCTGTGCTCTCCAAGCTCTCCTTTGCTATCAACTCGGCATCAGCGGTGTCTGGAAATGCGAGGATGGCCTGCTGCTGCGGGGTCTGCCCATGCTGCCTCGTCGTCTGTGATCACAAAATCACAGTCCTGGTGGATCTCTAGCCCGGTATCTGTCAGGTGCTCTGTATCTGTGCTGGTCTCTGAGCATGCTCTGTCTCTGGCTCTGTAGTCCTCGGCCGTCTCTATTTGTACACTTTCGACCTCGACGTGAAAGTATACCTTCCAGCTATCATGGTCAGTCACCGCCTTGGCTGTGGCCAAGAACGGACGACCGAGAATGATGGGGGTATCGGCCACTAAATCAGGGATCTCCATGTCCAACACTACGAAGTCCATGGGGAATTGCAGGCCCTAAATAGTGACGACAACGTCTCACAACAACCCCATCGGCCTCTTGACAGATCGATCAGCAACCTGAAGGTCTGTCCTGCTCTGTCTAAGAGTGCCCAACTCGAAGAGGTCGAGAAGGGTAGCCGGAAGGAGGTTTATAGACGATCCGCTATCCAATAGAGTCCGGTCGAACCTCTGCTCTCTAATGTGACATCTGAACATAAGGGGCTCCTGAATCTGTCTCTTAGCCGACAGACGGTTCTGGATCGCAAAACACGTGGCTTTCGTCAGCACATGAATCTCTGAATGGTGGTTCCTCCTCCTCCTCCTGATTGTAGTCCTGTCTCTCAAAGAACGCTGAAGAAGGGGGATGTGCTGCAAAGCCTCCTGAAGGGTCAGCTGTATATGGAATCGGGTCATTCATGCTCTGGCTGAACTCCTCCTGCTCTCTCTTTTTTGGATCTTTTTCTTTTTTCTTCCCCTTCCCCATCATAAGAGCTCTAGGGAAGGGGATCACAGGGTCCTTCTCAGATGAAGGACTAGGAATAGGTCTAGACGGCTCGACGGCCGGATCCGCACATACATCAAGCACCACAGTGGGACCATAATAAACTAAACCTTTTCCTTTATTCAACACAGGGTTCTGAGCTACACAAGTGGAAGGAAAAACAACAGATCTCTCTACATGAACTCTGGTGGCCTCAGTACCACCATTGACTGGCTCTGCTGGACGTCTTGCGGCCTCAGTACCGCACTCTGGCTCGGCATCTCGGGTGGCATCAGTACCACCTCCTCGAACTGGTGAAGTGGTGGCCTCAGCACCGCCTTTGGAATCAGCATCCTTGGTGGCATCAGTACCACCGTCATCATCATGAGCGGCCTCAGTACCGCTCTCCTCCTCCTCATCTGGTGCTCTAAGTGTATCCTCCTGATGTCGCTCAGCTGAGGTGCCACCTGCTGGTGCCCTACCGCTCCTAAGTGTGACAAAATCGGCATCAAAAAAATCTGAAGACATATCATCAAATGGATCACTAGGAGTGGCATGATCAGTCTAAGCTACCTGCTCAGACTTCCTCTTCAAGATGTTGGGGTTCGGCTCGATCTGGGCAAGAATGACGGCCTTCCCTCTCACAATGTCCCGCATCTCCTGGCGGAACTCGTCCATCTCCCGTCTGAAAGTAGCCTGTTGGTCCGTGAGGAGGCGGGCTATGTCGTCCAAGGCGGGGCTCTCGTATGGTGGACCATGGGAGCCCGACGGGTAGCCTCTCTGGTAATGAGGCTGCTGGAACCGGTGCTGCTGCTGCTGAGAGGGGTAAGAGGAAGGATGCTGCTGCTGGTGTGGCTGGTGAGGCTGCTCTCGCCTCCACGACTGTCCATGCTGATAGGGACGAGGAACGTAGGATGACTGCTGCTGTGACTGGTAGACTGGGGTTGCTGCTGCTGGTGATCCCTCTGCTGGCTGTACTGGCCTCCCTGACCAGATGGCTGCTACTGGGGCTGGGCACCTCCGTTCCCCCACCTGAATCCGAGATGGTCTCGTCGGATCCCTGGCTAAGGACGGTCATATCAAATCCCGTTGACATCCATCAATGGCTCTGCATCGTACTGGGCTGGCGGGAGTACTGCCAGAGGCTGATCCGGCTGGTATACCACCATCTGCATGTCTGGAGATGGAGGTGACTGGTAGGTGGGCTGCGGCTGCTGGTACGGCTCCACCTGTACAAGGTGAACCTGTCGAGGCTGCTAGTGTGAGATGGAGCGCTGGGACGAGCTGCTGCTTCCGCCATGATCACCTCGCGACTGAAGACGGGGCTGTGAAGTCGTCTGTGCCTCCTGGAGACACATGAGCTGGGTCTTCATGTCGCTCAGAGTCTGTGCCATCTGCTCCATCTGAGTGATGCCCTGGCACTGCTTCTTCTCTATCAGCTCCATCCGATCCAACTTCTCGCTGATAATACCCATATACGCAGCTGATGACTCTGCCTGTGCTGCTGCTACTGCGGATGAACTGGATGGACCGACGTCGACCCATGCTATCCTCTGGTACTGCACGGGTCCTGGCTGCTGCTAGGGCCTGCCCTGAGTGTACAACCTGGTATGAGACATCACCATATAGTTCTCAGCCATCTTCTCGTAGATGGCCCAGACCTGATCGTGATCTTTGGCGAAATACGACCCGCCACAAGAAGCGTTCACCAAGCCTTGGAGCTCTGGTGTCAGCCCGCTGAAAAAGCTCTGCACAAGGTTGGGCTTCGAAATATCGTGGTGCGGGCATCGATCAGTAAGCTCACGGAACCTCTCCCATGCCTCATGGAATTGCTCGTTGGGGAGCATGGAGAAGTTGCTGATGAGGGCTCTTGTTGCATTGGTCCGCCCGAGTGGATAGTACTTGTTCAAGTACTCGGTGCAGAGCTGCTCCCAGGTGTAAACGAACTTCCCCAAGTGCTTCAGCCAGGTGGCTGCTCTGTCGGCCAAGGAAAAGGGGAAGGCAATCATCCGAATAGTATCCTGGTCCACCTGAAGATCGTGGACAGTACTGCAGATCATGAGAAACTCCTGGAGGTGGAGATGGGGCTCCTCAGTAGCGAGTCCGTGGAAGCGGGGGAGTAACTGCAAGGTGTTAGGGGGAACTTGAAGTCCCCCATGATAGCTGGAAGTACAACCCAGTGGTGCGTCAGCGTCGATCCGGGGTTGTGTAACTCCCGCATCGGTCTCGGTGGTCCTCCTGCCGCGGCTGTAGCGGCTGTTGCTGCTGCGGCTTCTGCTACGGCTGCTGCATCAGCATCATCTGGGAACCTCGGCCCGTCTCTCCTCTGGTCTCGCTCTGCTCTCTCTGCTCGCATCTGCTCCATCTCTCTCCTCATATCGAGCATGAATGCTCCCTGATCCCTCAACTGCTGCTGAACGGTCTCTAGTGAGGCGATCAGGGTGCAGTTGATCGCACCCTGGTCCAATACGAAGTGCTCTCCATTGGTTCGATCCTCAGAACTACCGGCCATGACGTCTGCAAAATCAAATGATACAAACTCAGGTGCTGATAAATCTGCCAATCTCTCCTCTGGCTCATGTCTCTCAGAACCGAAAGAAAGGGGGTCGAGGGGGAACAGGGCGGAGTCATACTCATGCTCGGAGAGCTGGTCTCGGCTCTCGCGGGCCAACCTAGATGAACGAGTAGATGTGTCCGAAAACGGTGCAGCCAAAGGCTGCCTAAGAGATCGTCTACCCATCATCGTGATCTGGTGAGTAAGGCGGATGAGATCTGGAGAAACTATGATCGGCAACTAAACCCTCTGTTCACCAACGCAACGCGAGCTGAAGACCGTAAAGGCTCGGTCAAATTATCTTGTCAAATTTTATTAGGTGAACAAACAATCTATCAGAGCGCTTACGTGACCTGTTGGGATGCCCGATGCTACCCCAAGTGACTGACCCGCACGGAATAGTCGGTAGTCAGTCGGGAATAGCACCGGAGGGCTCTACCTTGTGTGCGGGTCACTCTCTCGCGCAATCAAACCAAACAATGAGGGGGTTGCTCTCCCCAAGACAAATTTTTAAGTCAAGTGTCTTTTAGGGTCAACAACTTAAACAGTCCCAATTTTATGGTTTTTCTTTTTAATCTTTTTCAATAAAAGCAAAAGGCCTAACGAATTTTTCGGTTCTCCTGGGTATTTAGTCAAAAACAAGAGGGAGAAGACGAAAAAGCCGATGTGCGATAAAATCAATGATGCATGCAGAGATAGAAATGCGTACCTTCCTCCAGCACTCTACATGCAAGTGAGCCGCGCAGAAATGTAAAGACAGAAAGTAAACTACCTATATGGTGCAGCGGTGAAAACCGAGTCCTAAACAAGCAAGTCTACTCGAAGAACTGTCTAACTGGTCACCAATCCTTCAAGCCAAAGGTCCGGTCTCGGTCTACCCCTCCTCCCGACACATCGGGTTCAGGAGCAGCGCTTGGCAGGGCAGGCTACGACACGTAGGCTACGAAGGGGATGAGTCAGTTATTTTTATTAGTTAATTATTAGTAGGTCCAATTAATCGCACTATAGGAACAGGCAAGCAATTAGGTGTGGGGATCCTACTAATTAAGGCACAGTCAAGCAGAAAATCCTAAGTCTAGGGGCTCGATAAAAACCGCGTAAAACCGTAAAAGGCAGCTAAGAAAACAAAAGCCGCAAAAAAGCTGTGAAAAATCTAAACTAGCTACTAGGTCCCCCGAGCACGCCGGTGCTCGGCGAAACATACCCGAGAAAGAAGTCCAAAGTCTCTGAGTGTCCCTGTATTATTACAATAATAATCAAATGAATAATAAAAAATCCAAACTAATCCTACTCTAATCCTTGCCCGCTCGTCTACTCTCTCAAGCTCTCCTGCGGCTCCATGTAGAAGGGAGCTGCCACCAAGTTCCTTGGTTGCATCGGCTTCTCGAGATCAGCCGCCACGGTCCTCGGGCCCCTCGCAAGAAAGAGACAAGTGTCAAACCCAGATAAAATGAGCAAATATGAACAATAACTAAAAACAGAGGTATATGTGCAAAATGCAAATAAAATAAACAAAAAAACTTAAACAAAAATAAAAATAAAAGAAAATAAAATAAGACAAAATAAAGCAAAAATAAAATAAAAACAAAAAGCCGCGAAAAGCCATGGACTCTGAAAGAGCCGCGGAAAGCCGCGAAAAAGAAAATGAAAATAAAAAGAAGACTACTAAGCTGTGCTCCCTGGCAACGGCGCCATTCTGATGACACAAAAATGCGAGCGAGCGAGGTAATCAGGTATGTCTCAAGTGGTCGTTGCGACCCAAGTCACCAGATGTGGTTAATCCAGAAAAAGAGACCACCAAATAATATGAAATCAACTCAAAACATGATAGCGGTATTGCTATTATTTTAACCTGGTATAGCGACCAGGATCGAACACAAGGAGCACGTGATGGCCTCACAGCCTACGAAGTAGTCAAAAATAAACTAAAAGAAAAGAAAAGGGTATTTTTGGTGGATTTTAATTCTTTTTATTTTTTTTTTGGATTTTTAATTAATTAAGAAACTAAAGAAAACAAGAACACAAGGCAATTCAACTATTTATTTAATGCACTAAAAATCAACCAAAAATTCAAATAAAAATGTTTTTGTGTGTTTTATAATTTTTACTGTTTTTAGTGAACTTTTGGGATTTTTCTGATTTTTATTTAATTTTCTAAAAATGAAACAAAGTGAGAAAACAAAGAAACTGTCCAGCCGAGCTTAAAGGACTAAGATAAAATATCTAAAAATCCCCAATAAGCCTGGAGGTAATTTTCCTGTAAAGAGAAAGAAACAAGGAAAATTTGGGAACCTGAATTATTATTTTTGGGTTTTTAGATAATTTATTATAATTTTTATGAGTTTTTAGGTGTTTTTCAGTTTTTATGAGTTTTATGTAATGAAAAATAGCCAAATTGTATAGAAAATCAAGCAAGACAAAACAAATAGTAGCTAATTTTTTTTGTAATTTTTAGATAGGTTTTAATATTTTTTTGTGATTTTTAAAATCAAACAGTAACGAAAATGGATGTTTTTGAATTTTTAAAAATACCAAATCAAAACAAAAATGTCTCCAAAAATTCCAGAAAATTTTAAACTATGGCAGGAACCATGTATCCAATTTTCATTGGAATCGGAGTTAATTTGGTATTTTTTTCAAAAATAAAAGTTAGGTACTGTGCATAGGGACCTAAGTGCAAATAACCAAAGCTCTGGGGGGTTCGGTGCAAAATACCCAGGAAAACACGCGCGTCGCGCATGCCTGGGGCACTCAGGGATATATCTGTAAGGAAAACTAAGTCCTAGGACTATTTGGTAACATGTACCAAAAGTCCGGGGACTTGTTTGTAATTTACCCACTAATACACGCACATGCACAATTAATTCACGCATAGGGGTATAAAAGCAATTATCCAAAAGCTTTAATTCATTTCAAAACCAACCAGAACTACAGGGCTACTGACGCAAAATACCCAACAAAACACGTGTCAATGCACGTGCTACTCCATAAACATGGGCATATAAGCAAATAAAATAAAGCACAGGGTCCACAGTGCAATTGTACCAAAAATAAAACAACTATCTAACGTATTTACAGGACTAAATGTTAAATAAAATAAAAGGCAGGGCCTAAGGGTAAATTACCCTTTATTAATGAAGCCTTTGGATGGGCGCCACGTGGTGGATGGACGGCTGAGATGCGGGTGGCGCCCAACGAAGGAGTCTTTGACGCTGATCGGACGGTCCAAGCGCTGCCACGTGCAAGATCAAACGGTGGATGGTGGCTGTGGCTGAATCTCGCTGGAACGACAGTGGTGATCAACCCTCAACGGATCTAGCGGTGGATGCTGCTCCTCAAATGGACGATCGTGATCAAATATGGAGCTCGAGGTCGATCGAACGGCTATTGGAGGTCTTCGAAGAACAGGTGGCCGGCGAACTTCGCCGGCCCAGTACGCTCGCTCCTAGCCTCCTCGCGGGGCTCTGATGATCGGAGAAGAGTCGGCGTGGGCCTCCGCATCAGATGGGACTCTCCGATGGAGCAACGGAGTTCAAGAGAGCCCGGTCAGCTCCGGCGGAGAAGCGGCTCCTGGCTCAAGTCAGAGGACCTCAGATGGCCCTCGTTATACCTGCAAAAGTGGTCCAGAAGACTCGTGGGTCGAGGGCAAAGTGCCTCGACCAGGTTAGGCGTGGTGAACGTGGTCGGGGGGTCGGTGCGGGCGAGCTCCGGCGATGGGGGGAACGGAGGAGCTCGAACCCCAGCTCCTGTGCGAGCTGGGTTGGATGGAAGTGCGGAGAATGTGTGCGGGAGGAAGGCGGAGGCTATGGTGCAGCCCGATGATCGAATGGATGGGTGACGTGACCGGAATCGAAGGTGGTCAGCGGAACGACGAATTGGGGGTAATCGGAAATTAGAGAAAAGGAAGAAACAACTACGCTACCTGGGTGGATAGTTCGACTGTGGGCGAGCAGGGGATGCTCTGGGTCCGTGCCTCGAGGAGCGTCGACGTCCGAGGCTCTGGCTCCGGCTCTGGGCAGAGCACGGCGGTGGTGGCTCGTCGGATCAATGGTTCCCTGCCACTCTCCTCACTGCGACAGCACCTGGAGCAAGCTGTCACTCTCACTCGAGCACTGGAGGTCACTGGTGGTGGAGCAAATGAGCCAAAGATGGGAAATGGAGTGGCGGAGCTCGAGCTTTATACGGTGGAGGGTCCGGGAAGATGTGGTTTGGTAGGGCAATGGGATCCGCGGATCCCGAGGCGGACACTCCGGCGAGGGTGTCGGATGTGTTGCGCGTGGAGCGGACCCGGGGTTTAGGTGATGGATGATCGGGTTTAGATGTGAAAAGTCCGAGAAACCAGGTCCGTGAACCAAAACCCGTGGAAGGTGGTCCTGGGGGGGGGGGGAGTTGACCGGGCGATCAACAATCCCCCTGGACCAATGGTAATAAGCCATTTGGAAAAGATTTGTAAAATCATTAATAAATAGTAAATGGCTGATTTATTAAAAAGTCAAAACATGAAATATTTTTGTTTTAATTTTTTTCTATTTTTTAGTGATTTTTAATTAATTTTTCAAAATAAAAATAGTGTATTTACATAGTAGGGTTATATATAGGTATATATACAATATATATAGATTTTTATTTTTGATTTTTAACTTTATTTTTATACAATTTTATTCCCATTTTATATTTTATTTATTTATATCATAAAATAAGGAATAAAAAGATATTTTTATTTTTATTATTTATATACAATAGTGAAATAAATACATAAGTACATGTATATACAAGGTATATTTACAATATTATTTTTGATTTTTAATTTTATTATTTTTATTTTGTTTTTGTTTTACGGGCTTTTATTTTATTTATTTACAAAATAAAAAGTAGAATATATAAATATTTTATAAAAACTAATTTGGTTTATATATAAGGTGAAATAAATATAAGTGTGGTTATATGTACAAGGTAGATATCTACAAGTGATCTATTTTTATTTCTTTTTGATTTTTCTATTTTTTTTGTTTTTATATTTATAAATATTTACAAGTTTTTACAAACCCTTTTTAGTCTATTTTTGGGAGGAAAATATTTTTATTTACATATTTATTTACACACATGAGCCCCTATCTCCCTCTACTTTGGCTTTTATGCGGTCAGGCCCATGCTGAGCCCTCCCTTGGGTTAGGTTGCTCAATATTTATTCTAAATATTTCCCTCTTTTTCTTTTTGATTTTTATTCTTTTATTTTTGCACAAAAACATGCTAATTATTACTTTTTACACAATGCATGCTTTTGGGTAATTATTTATATTTACAACTATATACATGCATTTGCAAAGGTTTTTGTAGCTAAAATATAAGAATAAAGAGTGATGAATGAGTATTCATCAGTGAGGCACACCACTTTGTTGAAGCGCTCGAGGTGGAAGGATTAATATGGCGGTGTCAAAGAATCGGAGAAGAGGAGGGACTTAAGGCAATGACAGAAGTCGGAGCTGAAAGACGGGGAGTAGACTCGGGTCAACGAATACCACACCACCATTGGTCCACGTTAGTCGCTAGATGACAAAACTGTAAATTTTATTCGAAATTAATTAATTAAAAATAGTAAATAAATTTATTAATTTTTGGGTATAAAATAAAAAATTGTTTATTATTTTATAAAAATTTTTTTATTATGATTTTTATCTATTTTTTAAGAGCTATTTATTAGGAGTTAATTTTTATGGGTATATTTATAGGTATATTCATCTATGTTTTGACTATTTTATTTTTATTTTTATATTTTTTATTATTTCTCTCTGATTTTATACATTTATATCTTATTTTAGGTATATAAAATTATTTTTATTATATTTGTATGAGGTTATTTGTATATTTAAACAAATAGATGTATAAAGTGTACATGTCTAAATGAAGGTATTTATCTATGTATTTAGCTCATTATTTTAATTTAATATATTTTCTTTGGTTTTATTTTAGCTTCATATCTTTACTAAAATATAACTAATATTTATAAAAGTCTAAAAATATAACAGAATAAAGAATAAATGAATAAGACTCGCTTTTATTTCTACAAACTGATAATTATAAGTGTTTTACCAATGCATTTTATATACTTTTTTTATTTTAATAGTTTATTTGTGATTTTACTTTGTTCCACATATGAATATATGTTACAAATAAGATGTACAAATTTATAAAAATATAAAATTGTTAAAATAATAAAGAATGAATAAATTGAATATTTTATTCAGGTATACTTTACAATGAGGATCCAAAACCTAACTTTCACACCTTTACCCCAAAAATTATGAAACCATCTTTATTAAAGGTTATTAATAATTATATACAATTAGAGGTGATTTTTATATATTTTAAGTTTTTATTTGGAAGATATGGGTCTGTGAATTCAGGATTTTGTCTTTTTATTCAGAGTATAACCTTTATATTTTATATTATTTTTGTATAAACTCAATTTTATATTTTTCTATATTTGATTATCTACAACTTTTATGTTCAAAGTTTCTTTATTTGAGGTAAAAAAAGAAGAAAATAAAATAGGTCCCAAAAATAAATAAACAATATATTAATAAAAGGGATTTTTATTGTATTATTGACCCTTATCTCCCCCCTACTTTATTTCTTGTCGACCTAGTCATCAAGATGCCAGGTCTTGGGGTTTAGGGTCATAAAATACCTTTGGCAATTTATTTCTTTTTCATTTCTTTTGTTTGTTCTATAATTTTTGGCATTAAAAATATTGTTTTATATACACTTTATACAATAAAGAATGAATGTTAATTTGCACAAACTAGAGTTATTTACATGTAACAAGTAGTGTTTTTAAGTGCAAATGATAGAATAAAGGTAACGAAATGGAGATTCATCAGTTCCCTTGGTGATCCATTTGAGTTAGTTGTTGATGGACAATTTGAGCTAATTTCTGAGGATCAATATGAATTCTTTGACACACCTTCTCATATTCCTTTGACACACTTTTCTGAGATTGCTGATGATATGCCTCCTTCTGAGAGTTTTGATTACAAATATCTGAGCCATTCGTTGAATTTCCTAAGTTATGCACAAATGAGAGACAACATTCTGAGGTTATTATTGAGATATCTAAGCCGTTAGATTATGAAAATTCCCAACATCTAGATGAACCCCTCCTGTCAGAGAAGAGATCATTCATTGTAGATCTATCAGAGATTTTACTTGCTGAGCCATTAGTAGCCAAGGTGGACAATCCACATAATACAGATCACATACCGTCTACCAGTATAGTAGTAGAGAATATTGTAGAGCTGATTCGGACCACACCTGAGCTCAAGGTTTTCCTTTCAACATTGAAATATGCCTTCCTTGCTGGTCCCCCAAATGTTTCCTGTCATCCTCAGCTTGCAGTTGACCGCTGAACAAGAATCTCGCATGATAGAGATCCTTGAGAGAAACCGCAAGGTCATAGGTATGAATATTTAGGATCTCCGTGGCATTAATCCAACTTTGTGCTCGCATCATATCAACCTAGAGGATTATTGTAAACCCTCCCGTGAATGTTAGCACCTTATAAATACAAATCTATAGGAGGTTGTCATGATGGAGATCAACAAATAGTATGATGATATCATTATATATCCCATTTTAGATTCCAAGTGCATCAACCCTTTATATGTGGTCCCAAAGAAATCTGGAATTGCTATCGTAAAGAATGACCGTGGTGAGGAGATTCCGAGCTGGTTACCTACTTTATGGCATGTCTGTGTTAATTACCGGTGCATGAACTCAACTACCAAGAAGGATCACTATCCGCTACCCTTTATTGTTTTGGTTATTGAAAGTTTGACAGAGAAAGAGATCTTTTGTTTTTTAGATGGGTACTTGGGATATAACAAGGTTGTTATCAATCCTGAGGACCAGGAGAAAACTATATTCACTTGTTTATTTGGCCCTACGCCTTTAAACGGATGCCCTTTGGTTTGTGTAACTCCCCGCTACATTCCAAAGGTGAATGTTGGCCGTTTTTGCCAACATGGTGGGTAGTTTCCTTGAAGCCTTCATGGAAGATTCTGCTGTGTACGACGATAGTTTTGACACATGTCTTGCTCATTTAGGCTGAGTTCTTCAACATTGTTGTGAGGTAAACCTAGTGCTCTCGTGGGAGAAGAGTCACTTTATGGTTACTAATGGGATTGTATTGTGCCATTTCATCTCCGAAAATGGTATGGAGGTTGATGCAGCTAAGATTGATGTGATTTCCAAGTTAGATCCACCGCAGAATATGAAACAATTGAGGTCATTTTTGTGACACATAGGATTCTATAGACAATTCATAAATGACTTTAACAAGATCGCCAGACCTTTGACTGAGCTTCTATGAAAGGAGAGGGTGTTTGTGGTTGATGAGAAAGTCCTCCTTGCATTCAATCAGATGAAGAACATGGTTACTAGTGCTCCTATCCTACGACCACCTGATTGGTCTCTTCCTTTCGAGATCATGATGGACGCCTCAGATTTCACAGTTGGAGCTGTTTTAGGAAAGAGAGGGGATGGGATACCATTTGCTATACACTATGCTAGCAATACTCTGGATGATGCATGACAAAATTATACATTTACAGAGAAGGAGATGTTAGCAGCTGTGTTTGGATTAGAAAAGTTTAGATCTTACCTCCTCTGTTCCCACATTTTTGTGTACATGGATGGCACTGCCATAAGATACTTACAGGCAAAGAAGGATGCCAAACCACCCCTTATCAGATGGATCCTTCTTCTCCATGAGTTTGATTTAGAGATTCTAGATAAACCTGGAGTGAAAAATGTTGTGGCAGATCACTTTTCCCGTATCACGGATGCAAAGACCTCTAAGCCAGAACATGATCCCTATTTCTAAAACCTTTCCATATAAGGCCATTTCTTTTATGGACTCACTCCCATGGTATGTTGATCTTGTGAACTATCTTGTCTCCAAGAATGTTCTACAAGATTGGTCAAAGAACAAGGTAGACAAATTTTTGTCAGAGATTCATTATTATGAAGGGGAGGATCCGTACCTATATCATGAGGCTGTAGATAGTATCTGGAGAAGGTGCATTCCTCAGGAGGAACACACCAATGTACTTGAGAACTGACACAAACTAGAATCGGGTGGGCATCATCCGGGGAAGCCCATGACAACAACGGTTTTACAAAGTGGCCTATGGTGACCCACATTGTTTAAGGATACTACAGAGTATGTTCAAGGTTGTGACTTTCACAAAATGGGACGAACCGTTGGTTCCAAAGATACCTTGCGCCTAAGATACATAAAGTCTTTTGATGATTTTGATGATTTTGACATAGACGTTATGGGCCCATTTCCTGTCAGTCAGGGATTTCAATATATCCTGATCACCGTGGATTATGTTAGTCGATAGTGGAGGCTATCCCCACCCGAACCGCAGATAGTCGTACAATGTGTTCCTTTCTCAAGGACCATGTTATTTTGTGGTTCAGGATCCCAAAAATACTAATTTCAGATGGGGGAAGAGATTTCATTAATAGAGAAGTAAAGAAGCTTGTGAAGGAGTATGCCATTGAGCACAGAGTTATGTCTCCTTACCACCGCCAGACTAATGACTTGGTAGAAATTTCATATAGGGAGATCAAGATGATATAACAAAAACTTGTACGTCTAGATAGGAAGAACTGGTCCCAGATGCTTGATTCATTTCTATGGGCTTATCGAATAGCGTACATATCTCCTTTGGGTATGTCTCCCTACAGATTGGTGTATGAAAACCCTTTCCACCAGCTAGTGGAATTAATTCACAAATCATTATGGGCACTCCATGTATGCAATCTTGATTATGAGAAGGCAGGAAAGAACATGAAGTTGGATTTGAATAGATTACTAGAATTTCAGAAACTTTGCATATGGTAACTCACTAATGTATAAGGAGAAAGTCAAGCGTTGGTATGACAAACACATTCGAAGGAAGACATTCTCTCCTGATCAGAAAGTTTGGTTATTTGATGCTAAGTTGACGTTGTTTCCAAGAAAATCGAAAAGGAAATGGTCAGGATCGTTTATTGTTAGAGATGTGCGTGAGAATGTGAGTATTGTCATATCTAGGTTGTCATCTGATGCACATCCATTTGTTGTGAATGGATAATTGCTGAAGCCATATCTGGATCATGATACATTCATGTTTGTAGTTGATTATATATTTGTTGAATGAGACAATGATCCTTTGATTCCATCTTCTGCATCTGATACATGAGCTGACTATCTCTTGTATATCATTTTATTTCATTCTTTCTTTTTCTGTTTTATCATTCACCCCTTTCCATGTGTATATATGCCTTAAATGGGATGTGTTTTATCCTAAGTATAGAAGAGGTTGATGATATGTTGTTCATATTCATCCTATTCACCATTCCTGTTGTTTCTTAAACTTAGGGATACTCAACCCTAAGTATAGGCGGAGTGATGTTGTTCAAATCGTCCCATCTGTGTTTTTATTTTCCTGATCTCTGGCTTGTTCCCCAACTTGATATTCTATACCTAGTACTATTCTACCGTAGGTATAGGGGGGAAAGACGAGCCCTTGAGTCCATCAATTCTTTTCCGTGGTTTTTCCTATTTGTACAATCTTCTATACTCAGGATTAATTAATCCTCAGTATAGGGGGGATCACAGTCTTCTATTCATTCGTTAAGTCATCGTTGTACAGTGTTCTATTCACTTTTCTATACTTAGTACGAGTTATGTCTTCCTTTGCAGCTCTTTGATCACTATGAGGACATAGTTCGAGCTAAGTATAGGGGGTTTCATATATGTTGTATATATACTTTAGCCATAACTCGTAGTTTTAGATGGCTATAAAAATGTGATCATATTTTCTATATTATTGGGATATGTATATAAATGCATAAAATCGTGTGTATATAGACTTTGATCACCTTCCATCTTTAAAAAAAAATAAAAAAGGGAAACATTGATAAAAAAATTTATCCTCTTATAAAAATATTGTATAATCCGTGTATATACTTGTATATATTTTACTAACCTTTTTCTCTTTTTTTTTTCAAATATTTTCTTTGTATATATTTCTTGCATTTGAATTTTTCAGAATAGTATTGACATTTAAAATGAGTCTGGAATAAAATTAAAGAATAGATCTTAGTTGGTACTTAATCCACTTAATTTCAGAGGAACCTTATAAGAAATAGAGTTAAGACTTTTCAGATCCTAGCGACTTAATTTTTTGAGTCCATAAGACTATGTTCACATGTCATCTTAAGTAGTCTAAGTAGAATATGTAACAACACATGCACGATTCTTCTAGACCATGGCTTATCTTGGACAAGCACTCTACATGTATATCTTCATTGAGGAGGTAATGAGGAGGCATAATCATTTGACTTAGTGTAGCATACATATATGTGACAACTAGCGGGAATATCCGTCTTCCTCTAGGGAGGGTAGTGCTTCTCAACCTGATCTAGTAGCATTGAGGTCTGAAGATAGGATGTTGTAGGGTTGCAATAATGCTTCAAAAGAGGGATAGTCTACTAGCTCAAGAGGAAAAACTTCTTATGTACATGATGCTCCTTGTATATATATTAAAGAGAAAAAAAACAAAAGATGCAAAATCTCCAAAAGTGATTAAAAAGTAAAATGCATATGAGAGTGTATATACAAGTATAGAAAAATAAGAAGAGCTTCAAAGTAAAATGTTTGTAAGCTTGCAGCTGGATGACTTGGATACACTGGTCCAACATACACGGATAGGTAGCTATACTAGTTACCATCCATTATTTTCTCCATCTCATCTTCTTGAGGTGGTTGTAGTTGAAATTCGAAGGGAATATCCCTGCTCCTCAATGAAAGAGTTGCTAGACCGGGGGACAAGAGTCACCTTGTTGAGAGAGGTTGTTTCTATGCTACTTTTGAGTTAGGGAGCTATATTTCACTTACACCGTACAAGTAAAATTCATATTCATAAGAATTTATGTACATAGACTTATTCCGACCCAACTGTTGAGGTGACCTGAATAGGAGTCTTGTAGAACTTGAAGGTTGTTAGGTTTTGAATCCATTTCCCATTAAGGTTCTGCAATACTAACAATCCAAAGGTCTGATAGGGCTCCATACTACAACTTTATGAAGATGAGTTCAATATTCAATATAGTCGTAATTTCTTTATTTTTCCTTCATTTTTCTTTTATTCACATATTCTTTCAAATAAGTGTTTGCTAAGGGACAAGCAAACGTAAAGCATAGGGGGATGATGAATATGCATTTCATCATCTGTATTCATTTATTTTAGCTTAAAAATCCCTTATAAAACACACGTACATATTAATAAATCTATATTCTTAATAACCTACATCTTTGTGTAAGTATTATATATTTATCACCTTTAAATCTAAAATAAATAAATACAGGAAAAATAAAGAAAATAAGAGATTGTATATATGTAATAGATACGTGCTGAATCAAACCCCTAAGAAAAGGTCGAGACTTGACTCGATCGACAAGGAATAAAGTTGGGGGAGATAGGGTCTTTAATCAGGAAATTAAAAATTAAAAAATACTTTATAAATACTTTTCATTCTTTATTTTGAATTTATAATGTGTGTATATATGTATAAAACTTACATTATTTTACTTGTCCAAAAATTGAACTCAAATTAAATATTTTTCTAAATGAAAGTTGTAAATAAAAATGTTTTCCAAATAATAAAAATAATTGCAAAAGAAAATCATGTGTAGAATAAAAGCAACCATATTCGAAAAAAGGTAATGTATAACTGAAAGGCTGACTCCATCTCCATATGAACTCGAATGGAATCAATTCACTTTCATCATATTCCAAATTAAATTATCTTTAAAATGACAGTGGTTTCATAATTTTTGGAGTTATGGTTTAAAAGACGATTTTCTAGGGTGGTTTTTGTAATTTTACCGCTTATTTATTGTATTTTTATTCATAATTATTTGTTTAAATAATTGAAGATATTTTTAATTATTTAAAATAAAAATAAAATATATAACTTAAAACAACATTATTTCATTATTAAATGTGTATATTGTACCATATGTATGTATTATATGTATTCGATTAATTTCCTAAAATAACAACGACAAAAAATACTAAAAAATATTATTTAAATTAAAAAAGAAGGAATTTATTTATTTATTTATTTATGTATTTATATAAATAATATACCATATGTATATAATTTAACTAAATTCTTAATTAACCCACCGTTAAGGCGGCTCTTTAAGTTATTTATAATAATTATTATTTTAATTTTGAAAATCATTTTATTCATTAATTTAATTGCACCATTAACATCATTCCCTTTATTACCTCTCCATTAATTCATTTTTTGAAATTCAAAATTTTTTCTATTTATTTGGATCCTCCTCCCTCATTCCAATTTGATAAATCCTTTGGTGAGAGGAGCCTAATCTCTGAGAGCAATCTCGTGGTAGCAAGGTACCCAGCCTCCGAGTTGTCTGGTGACAGTGCTGCGATCTTCATCGAGGCCATCATAGCATTCATCCACTCCCATGGTGAGATCTACTCTGTTAATTTTCAATCTTTCATTGAGGTAATTTTAGGTTTAATTTTTAGTTTCCCTAAGTATAACAATAGGAGTGACGAACAGGTCGAAAATGAACAACATAAATCATTCACCACCCCTATACTTAGGATAAAACACATCCTAAGTATACCATATATACACACGGAAAGGGGTGAATGATAAAACATAAGAAGACATAATGAAATGAAAGGATATACACGATGTAGTCAGCTCATGTATCAGATGTATAAGATGGAATCAAAGGGTTATTGTCTTATACCATAGATATAGAATGAACTACGAACAAGAATGTATCATGATCTTGATATGACTTCAACAATTGTTCGTTCACAACAACTGGTTGTGTGTCAGATGACAACCTAAATATGACAATAATCCCATTGTCACACACAACTCTCACAATTAACGATCCTGACCATTTTCTTTTCAAATTTTCTGGAAACAACTTCCACTTAGCATCAAATAACCAAACTTTTTGATAAGGAGAGAAAGTCTCCTTCGAATGTGTTTATCATGCCAACCCTTGACTTTCTCCTTATACATGAGTGAGTTATCATAAGCAGAGTCTCGGAATTCTAGTAATTTATTCAAATCCGACTTCATGTTCTTTCATGCCTTCTCATAATCAACGTTGCATATATGGAGTGCCCATAAAGATTTGTGAATTAGTTCCTCTAGTAGGTGGAAAGGATATCAATACACCAATCTATAGGGAGACATACCCAAAGGAGACTTGTACACCGTCATATAAGCCCATAGAACTGAATCAAGCATTTAGGACAAGTTCTTCTTATCTCGACGTACAAGTTTTTGCAATATCGTCTTGATCTCCATACTTGAAATTTCTACCAAGCCATTAGTATGATGGTGGTAAGGAGATGCAACTCTATGCGCAATGGCATACTCCTTCACAAGCTTCTTTACTTCACTATTAATGAAATGGCTTCCCCCATCTGAAGACAGTATTTTAGGAATCCTGAACCGTGTAAGAATATGGTCCTTGAGAAAGGAACACACTGTACGGCTATCAGCGGCTCGGGTGGGGATAGCATCCACCCATCGACTAACATAATCCACGACGAGAAGGACGTATTGAAATCCCTAACTGACAGAAAATCGGACCATGAAGTCTATGCCCCAAGCATCAAAAACATCAGAAATCTGTATGTTTCTTAGGGACGTGGTATCTTTGGAACCAATGATTCCTCACATTTTCTGACAGTCAGTACAGCCTCGAACATACTTTGTAGCGTCCTCAAACAATGTGGGCTACCATAGGCCACTCTATGATACCTTTGGTGCCGTGTGTTTGCCCAAATGACTCCCACCAGATTCTAGTTTGTGACAATGCTCAAGTACACTGGTATACTCCTCCTAAGGAATGTGTCTTCTCAAGATACAATCCGCACACTCACGAAATAGGTACGGATCCTCCAATTGGTAATAATGAATCTCGGATAGAAATTTATCTGCCTTTTACTTCGACCAATCTTGTGGAACTTTCTTAGAGACAAGATAGTTCACAATATCAACATACCATGGGAGTGAGTCCACAAACAAATGACCTCATTTAGAAAGGTTTCAGAAATGGGGATCATGTTATGCTCATAGGTCTTTGCATCCGTGATACGGGAAAGATGATCTACCACAACATTTTTCACTCCAGGTTTATCTCAAATCTCTAAATCATATTCTTGGAGAAGAAGGATCCATCTGATAAGGCATGGTTTGGCATCCTTCTTCACATGTAAGTATCATATGACAATGTTATCTGTATATACAATAACATGGGAACTGAGGAAGTAAGATCTGAACTTCTCTAATCCAAATACAACTACTAACATCTCCTTCTCTGTAACTGTATAATTTCATTGTTCTTCATCCAGAGTCTTGCTAGCATAATGTATAGGAAACGGTATCCCATCCCTTCTCTGTCCTAAACAGCTCCAACTACAAAATCTGTGGCATCCATCATTATCTCGAAAGTAAGAGACCAATCAGGTGGTTGTAGGACAGGAGCACTAGTAACCATATTTTTCATCTTATTGAATGCAAGGAGGACTTTCTCATTGACAACAAACTCACTCATCTTGCACAAAATCTCAGTAAAAGGTCTGACGATCTTATTGAAGTATTTTATGGATCGCGTATAGAATCCTACGTGTCATTGAAATATCCTCAACTAATTCAAATTCTGTGGTGGCTCTAATTGGAAATCACATAAATCTTAGTTGGGTCAACCTCCATACCATGATTGGAGATGACGTGGCCCAATACAATCCTATTAGTCACCGTAAAGTGACTCTTCTCCCATGAGAGCACTAGGTTTACCTCACAACAACGTTGAAAAACTATGTTTAAATGAGCAATACAAGTGTCAAAACTATCCACGTAGATCGAGAAAGAGTCCATGTAGACCTCAAGGAAACTACCCACCATGTCAGCAGAAACATCCAACATACAACTTTCGAATGTTGCAGGGGCGTTATACAATACTAAGGACATCCATATAAAGGAGCAGGTGCCAAACAAACTAGTGAAAGTAGTTTTCTCCTGATCCTCACGAGCGATAGCAATATGGTTATATCCTGAGTAACCATCCAAAAAAAAAAGAACTCTTTCCCTGCCAATCACTCAATTATCTAATCAATAAAGGGCAGCAAAAAGTGATTTTTCTTGGTAGCTGAGTTCAGGTGTCAGTAATCTACACAGACACGCCATGAAGTAGGCACCCAAGTCGGAATCTCATCACCACAGTAATTTTTTATTATAGTAATCCCGGATTTCTTTGGGACCACATGCAAAGGGCTGACCCACTTGGAATCTGAAATGGGATATATAAAGCCAGCATCACAACACTTTCTGATCTCCTTCATGACAACCTCCCTTATATTTGGATTCAGACGATGCTGACATTCACGAGAGGGTTGACAGTCATCCTCGAGGTAGATATGATGTGAGCACTATGTTGGGTTAATCCCACAGAGATCCGAGACATTCCATCCTATGGCCTTGCGATTTCTCTCAAGAACCTCTAGCACGTGAGATTCTTGTTCAGCTGTCAACTACGAGCTAAGAATGACCATAAACATCTAGGGAGACCCGCAAGGAATGCATATTTCAACGTTGATGGTAAAACCTTGAGCTCATGTGGTGTTTGAATCAGCTCTACAACAACCTCTGCTATTGTACTATTAGACAGTTTGTGATATATACTCTATGGAATGTCCACCTTGGTTACAAATGGCTCAACAAGTAAAATCCCTGAAAGATATAATATGAATGTTCTCTACTCCGAAAGGAGGGGTTCATTGGGATGGTCAGAATGTTCATCAACTAAGGTCTCAGATATCTCATCAATAATCTTAGAAAGATGTCTCTCATTTGTGCATAACTCAGGAAATTCAACGAATGGATCAGATATTTGTACCTCAAAATTCTCAAAAAGATGTCTCTCTTATGTGCATAACTTATGAAATTCTATGAATGGCTCAGATATCTATACCTCCGAACTCCCAGAAGGAGGCACATAATTAGTAATATCAGAAAAATGTGTCGAAGGAATATCAAAAGTTGTTCCAAAAACTCAGATTGATTCTCAAAATTCAGTTCAAAATGTCCATCAACACTAGCTCAATTGTATCACCAAGGGAACTCATGTTGACTGTGCTTTTCAGGGAGTCCTTCTTGGAAAGGAACTCCTAGGTGTCTATGAAATTAGTGAAATGATATGTCTCTTAGAATTCGGCAAGAAAATCACAATCCTCTAGCTCTGATGTTATTTTCTCTGTCTAATCTGTTGTTGGTTGCGGTAATGGTCTAGGATCAAAGATCATCTCAATTTTCACCTTATCACTACAAGACTGAAAGATGATCTCTCTAGTACCATAACCAACTGTTGCTTCGACCGTTCGGAAGAACGGTTGACCTATTATGATCAGGGTATGGAGCAACGGTGCAGGTGTGTCCATATCCATGAAACAATATCAACATGGAATTTAATTCCCTTCACTATTACAATAATGCCCTTTAAAACTCCTCGTAGCCTCTTAATCAATCTATCGGCAAACTGAAGGATCATCCTTGTTGTTTAAAGAGGCCCTATCCCAAATTCAATTAGTAAAGAGGATAGCATGTGATTAATGGAGGAACTGCTATCGAGAAGTGTAAGATCAAATTTTTGATCAAAGATATGGCAACGAATGTGAGGTGCTCCCTTGTCTTCCTTTTTTGGTGGAAGATTGCTGATGGCAAGAACTGTGGCCATGGTCAAGATGTGTTTGTTTATTTGCTTTCGTTTATTCTGCCTTGGTTGACGCTTTTGTGTACATGCCTCTTTCATTCCCTTTTTAATTGTAGGCATGTATTCCATATCCTTAAGGAGTGGAATCTCTAAAAAGATGTTTTGTAAGATCTCAACAACTCCATGATCAGATAGGACTATTTTTAATTTTAAATTTTTTTATTATTGAGAACAATGAAAGAATGAAATAGCTTGCTTTATTCAAGAGGTCTAGGGGTCCTTATATAGGACAAAACCCTAAAGAGCTCAAAGGATAAAGTACATAAATGCCCTTTACGGGTTTACAAAAATATACATAGAATATTCTCCTAATAAGAATATACTCATAGAATATCCTCCAACAATAGAATATTCTCTAAACACTCCCCCTCATGTTGGAGCATATTTGTCAATCATGCCCAACTTTGAAACAATCCAAGAGAGTCGCTTCTTGGGTAGTGCCTTCCTAAATATATCTGCAAGCTGGAGCTCAGTGCTGATGTGAGGAGTAATGATTCTTCAAGTTTTGATAGCATCATGAAAGAAATGACAATCAACTTCTATATGCTTGGTTCCCTCATAAAACACGGGATTCATGGCAATATAAGTGGCAGATTTGTTGTTGCAGTATAGTGGAATAGGAATATTGACAACAATACCAAGTTCTTGTAGAAACGTTAATAGCCGCGTGATCTCACAAGTAGCTTGATCCATCACCCTGTATTCTGCTTCAGCACTGGATCTAGATACAACTGTATGCTTCTTGCTTCGCCAAGTAACAAGATTTCCACCAACCATCATGGCATAACCTGTTATGGAGCGTCGATCCTCTAGTGAGCTTGCATAATCAACATCGACATAAGCGATACCATTGGTGTACCTATTTGCCCTATAGACGAGGCCACATCCTGATGATTCTTTTAAATATCGTAAATTCTGAAGAACATCCTGCCAGTGACTGTAACAAGGTTGTTCCATGTGTTGGCTGGCTCTTCTTACTGCATAAGCAATATCTGGTCTGGTGACAATAAGGTAGAGAAGTTTACCAACCAGGCTCTTGTATCTAGTAACATCTTCAAAGATAGGATCAAATGATGTGATGTGTTTCTTAGGATCTGTAGGAATACCAACGGGCTTGCATCCAAGTAATACGACTTTGGTAAGAATGTCCAGACAATAGTTCCTCTGTGAGAGATGAAGACCCTACGTAGTGTGTAGTACTTCTATGCCAAGAAAGTAGAGAAGTGGACCAAGGTCCTTGGTAACAAATACTTTCTGGAGGATGACCTTGGTCTCTAGTATTCCTTTTTCATCATTACCTGTGATAACCATATCATACACATAGACTACAAGTATAACAGTACCAGTTGCTCATCTTCTGACAAACATAGAGTAGTCAGACGTTGTTCTATGAAAGCCAAGGGTGACTGCTTAGTTGTGAAGACCCATTTGCACGACACCGGTCTGGCCCCTTTAGGACATTGCAATAGATCCCATGTACCCCTAGAAAGAAGAGCATCCATCTCTTCGTCCATGGCCTTTCTCCATCCTGAATCCTGCAAAGCACTTTGGTGGTCTCTTCGAATAGAGATAGACATGATAACATATGTACAACTTTCATCAGCGCAAGATAAACCAGCAGTAGAAGTGAAATGAGTCATTAGATGAGAAGTATATTGCCTATTAGTTCTACGAAGAGCAATTGGTAGATCTTGGGGAGCATCCGGGATAGTATTGGAGGGGACACAAGTAGAAAGCATATCATACTACACTAAAGAAATAGGTAAAGGGACATCTAGTGGTGAAGATCTACATTTGTATACAATTATTGGAGGTGAGAGATCAAGAGGGATATCTGTAACAGGTTGAGTGAAGAAACTGGTCTGTTAAAAAAAGGTTACATCTGCAGAGATATAATAGTGGTGTCCATTAGGATCATAACATATGTAACCTTTTTTAGTACGAGAATAACTGAGGAAGACACACTTGATTGCACGAGGAAAAAGTTTGTCTGTAGTGTGAAAGTTATGAACAAAAGGCACACATCAAAAGATCCGTAGGGGAAGAGGGAAGGGAGACTCATTTGGGTAAAGTAGAGAGAAGGGGGTTGAGCCAATGAGGTTTGGAGATGGAATTCTATTGATAAGATGAACGGTAGTCAGTATAGCATCACCTCAATAGGTTTCCGGAACCTTCATCTGTGTAAGGAGGGAACGGGCAATATTTAGGAGATGTCTGAGTTTTCTTTCTGCTATCCCATTTTGTTGGGATGTATATGGACAAGAGGTTTGATGTATGGTTCCTTGGGAGGCAAAAAAATCTGTTAGGTCATGTTAGGTAAACTCCAGTGCATTATCCGAGCGAAAGTGTTGTATACCACGGTTGTATACCACGGGAGAAGATATTCTTGACATACAGAAAGACATTTTTGATAATTTTATTAATCTCATAATGCTCTTTTAGAAGATAGACCCATCACAACCTACAATAATAATCAACGAAAACAACAAAATACTTGTGTCCACTCATAGTACGGACCAGACAGGGTTCCCAAATATCACAATGGACTAGGGAGAAAGGAACTTTACAACGAGGTTATTTTTTAGCAGGAAAGGAAGCGTGATGATGTTTCCTGAACTGACATGCTTCGCATTCAAATGGCTTTAGTGAAGAAAGTTCAGGGAACATCAGAGAGAGAGAGTTCTAGCAGATGGATGGCTGAGACTGAGATGCCAAAGAAGAGGATCAATAGAGATTGATGAAGCACCAACGAAACTAGAGTCAGATGGGATATCAAGATAATAGAGACCACTCTTCTCATGTCCCCCACAAAAAATCTGCCTCGTCCGGATGTCATGAAAATAACAACTGAGTTCATCAAATATAACTCGACAGTTAAGCTCATTACACAGTTTGTGAATAGATAATAAGCTGAGAGGGAAGTCTGGAGCATAGTGAACACTAGTAAGTCGGAGTTTGGAGGAGAACTCCATGGTACCAACACTTGTAATAGGTGAATGAGCACCATTTGCATCTCGAACAGTCTTCACAATGGAAGATGGCCGTGAGAAGGTGAGAGAACTACCTTCTCCTGTGAGATGCATAGATGCTCCCGAATCAATGATCCATGCAAGAGCAGATGTAGAGGCAGAGTTGGCAATATTACTTTATGTAGTGGCCAAACTAGTAGTGGAGACAGAAGTAGGAGTATCAGTAGCTGAGTTTTATAATAGTTGCCGAAGGCAAGCATACTCAGATGCAGTAAAGGAAGACTTACTGTCACTGGAAGGCTGACCATGAGAGGTGTCTATAGTATCATAGGTATCATCATTGGAGACAGTCTCGTAGGCGCTGTTAGCATTGTTGGGCATTCCAAACATCGCCCAGCAGCATTCTAACGGATGATTAAGGCGTCCACAATGTGCGCATGGAGAATATCGAGCAGTAGTAGTATCATGCCCACGGCCATGACCAGAGTCATGCCCCGGTCCAAACTCACGGCCTTAGCCACGACCGAAATCATATCCACGTCCTCCTTGGTAGGTCGGCATCCTCTAGAGAAATGTGTTGTAGTCTCAGTAGGCAAAGGAGGTGAAGGAGACTCAAGTTCTTGTAGATGTCCAAAAATAGTCTCAAGAGAGGTTAGAGCTGCCGCAGTCAGAAAATGATCCTTGACCGACTTGTACCGTGGATGTAGTCCTGATAAAAAATGATACACTTGCCATTCCTCCCATTCACCTATCTGTTTGTCACAACAGACAGGTTGAAAAATGAGAAGATCTTCATACAGGCTTGTGAGGAGTCGGTATTACTCGATCAAGGTTATATCTCCTTGATTTGTAGACTAGATCTGTGTATATATATCTGAGAGTCTGGACTTTGTTGTCTTACGTGAGTATGTGTTCTCAAGACTCTCCCACATCGCCTTTGTTGTTTCCTTGTAGAGAAGATTGGAGGCTATATTTGGTTCGACATTGTTGGTCATCCAAGAAATCACCTGGCAGTTGTCTACATACTATGTATCGTAGTCCTTTTCCATCAAATCTAGGCGGTTCTATTATAAGTACATAATTCTTTCGCTGACCACCAATAAAACTTTGAAAGATCGAGACCACAGTACATAGTTCTCTAAACCCTTGAGCTAGATAGAAGTACCCTGGATCATCATAGAAGAAGTCAGATACAGGGGCTACGATTCTGCACATGCCATGGTGGCCGCAAAGGTCAAGAAAAAGTTACCTATATAGTCCTCGTAGTGTTAGGAATCATATAGACCTAGCACAACATTGAACAGAGGCGTGGTGCGTGGGACTGTAGGAGGGTCGTAGTTAGCGGTGTTGGTGGCGAGAGGCCGTTGGTGTACAGCGAGAGGCAGCATGAGGCAACGACGAGCTATAGGGCCACAAGGAGGGGCCGGGGGGGGGGGGGGGTGGGCAGGCCACAGGAAGCGTTTGGATCGCGTCGAGAGGGGGCGGCGGAAGCCCGTAGGGAAAGGCGAGAGTGCTGCGATAGGGAGGTAAGAAGGGTAGGGGGGCTGACGGTGGGGTTAGGTCCGAACATCGGTCTAGGAATGCTGCTCTGATTCCATGTTGAGAATAATGAAGGAATGAAAGAGCTTGCTTTATTCAAGTGGTCTGGGGGTCCTTATATAGGACAACATCCTAGAGAGCTCAAAGGATAAAGTACATAAATACCCCTTACGAGTTTACATGAATTTACATAGAATATTCTCCTAATAGGAATATACTCATAGAATATCCTCCAACACATAGAATATTCTCCTAACATTTATATTTAAGAGCAGAAGGAAATGGCACATAATCAGAATAGAAATTCAAACGTTCATTTCAATTATTCAAAGTGTAATCTTCATTTACAAAAGGACAACCCGAATTAGTCTATACAGTATTGTCCACATTAGGTGAAGGAATAACTAGATCTAAAACATAATGGGATGTTGCAGCTGGTGAAGAGGAAGAATCCACAATTGGTAAATTCTCCCTTGCTGTTGGTCATCTGCATCTACCTTGTGATAATGAAGGTTGTGAAACACTAGACTCAGGTGTTGCTACACTAGGTCTCTCAACTACTGGTGAAGGAGATGATGTGGAGGATGATGCTCTCTCAGTGGTTCGGTCTCCCAACCCCTACTTTTGTGTAGGCGGTTGCAATCTCCAACCATTTCTGAGATGAATGGTGTCATATAAGCATGTAAAATCAAGGGTCATACCTTTCTCGAGTGTTGGTGGGCTATTGGCGACCTGCTCCTTGCGTCAGAAGTTGTAGGATATAAATATTGTCCATAATATGTAGTCTATTGTTGGTGAGGATGAGAAAAATACGTAGACTACTGCTGTGGTTGGCCTTGTCTCTAGTTTTGGAATTGTAGCGGAGACTGATAGTGAGGATGGAACTGTTGGTGTTGATATTACTGATGTCTGCCACCCTGAAACTGATGGGTGGGTCTCTGATCCTATTGTGAACCCAACTGGCCTTGCCCTGACGGACGGGGCTGGTTTCACTCACGGTCGAACCAGATGACGTTCACCTCCAGAATGATAGGTAGAGGTGGAGACTGCTGCTCAGGAATGTAGGCTACTTCCTGTTGGTATGGAACTATCTGTTGTGAATGTTGTTGGACCTGATCAGGGGCCTGCACGTAGTAGACATGCTGAACTGTGGATGGTCCTCTGCTACTATGCTGGGTGGAAGAAGTCTGCTCCCCAATAGAGGTATTGGCTGCTGCACTCATACTGGAGACTAGATGATCGTATTCATAAGAAGCTCCAGGTGCTTCGTTATCTCATCCAGCTTATCCAAGTTCTTAGTCCTCTGTTTGATTACTTGAAGCTTCTCAAGCTACTTGGATCATTTCTCAATTATGTATACTTTGGATAGGTGGTTTACAATGATGGAAAGGTCAAAGTTGTCCACCCTATCCACTTCATGTGTTGTCGTTATATTGATTGCCTTGTGGGGTACTAAATGGGAGTTGACAGGTGCCTCTGAAAAGCACATGAAGACAAAAGAGCTATTGAGCTCTCTGCCATCTCATTAAAATGCGATAATGAAGATCCTCGTCCTTGTTGAAGTGCCCCCCACAAGCAGCATCTACTAGCGTCTGATTCTCTATGTTTCAAACCCCAAAGAAGTTTGCACATGGCTTGTATTTGGAATATAGTGATGGGGGCACTTCTTCTTCAAATCACTAAATCTTTCCCATGCCTCATGAATAGGCTCATGGGACATCTGAGAGAAGTTAGCGATCAAAGATCGCATTTGGTCGAGTCGTCTGAGTGGGTAATATTTGTTCAGAAATGCAGATCTCAACTCTTCCCAAGTAGTGGCAACCATTCCCAAGTGGTTTAACAAGTACAAAGCTTTGTCCATCAGACTGGACGGGAAGGTTGTTATCTTCACTACCTTTAATGGCACATTTGGGTAGTGTACTATTCCACAAATGCGATGGAACTGTTGGAGGTGTACATGTGGTTCTTCGTTAATATTTCCTTGGAATATTGGGAGAAGAGGTAAAATAGTATGCTTAAGCTCAAAATGCCCATGAACCACAGCAAGAATTTGTCTATCCAGCCGCTGGATTATAAGCATCCTTTAATGTTAGCTTAGCCACAAGTTCTATTATAGATTCTTCTCCCCCATTCCCACCTCCTCCATTGTTTCTACCCTCCACTCTCCTTTCATTTCTATACTGCCTCAGCTCGAGAATCATGTCTCTCAATGCATTCTAAAAGCCAGCATGTTCTGTTGATGGGCTTGAATAGACTGAATAGAGGCTAATATGGTGTTGTTGATCTTGTTCTACTATAACATGGTTGCCTTTCCTCTTGGTGGCATCAAGTGTCCGATGTCTGACTCAGAAAATGTGCAAGAAACTCGATTAGTTCTTAGAAATTATGGAGTCTCATATATTAGTTCGAGATTAGATCCAACCTCAAACAATGGATTGACGAATGATGTGAAGGGTGCAATGGAGAAAGAGGAATATTCGTGAAGTGAGTCTCCCCGAATTGAAGGTGAACGTATCAGAGTGTAGAATGAGTTCGCAAAGTCTGAAAGAGAAATACTCTGATCTGACATCTTCGAATCAATAGGAAGGATGCGAGAGCATGAGGGTCAATGCAAGAGTGATAATGAGTGGAAGGCACAAATTGCGTGGAAGGATCTCTAACACTAGCAAACACAATATAAACACCCACTTCACGATGCAAACTCAATGTGAAGACCGTGAAGGTTGGTCAATGATCTTGTCAATTTTTAGAGCTTGGTGAGAATATAATATTAGAAAGATTTAACGAGTTGTTAGATGCCTCTCTTTCCCTACAGACTGGCCCGATTCATATGACTAGTTGTACAGATTTTCAGCTTGTATAGGAGTAAGTACATACCGTAAAAATATGACTACCCGTTACTTGAGGACGGAGCCTTTCATGGTGTCCTTTAAACCTCCCACTCTTCTAAGGATCGAAGTTATATACTCCATAACATAGGACTTGTACATACAAGCAATGGGGAACATACAAAGGGTTTGGAATACTATTTTAGGGCACTAGAACGGAACCTGTTCTTACCACAAGATTTTAATAATAGCGTTATGATCTGTCATTACGTGCTATTATCTCCATTATAGAAAAAAGGAAAAAAGATCAAATAGACTAGTAAATAATAGAAAAAATAGGCTTTCTACATATACATCGTCCAAAGCAACGATTTTTATAAGTTGTAGCAAGGAAAAGGACTTTGTGGTAATAAAAAAAACTAAGAAATGGGTATGGCCTATTACTTATATTCTATGGATAAATGATCATTTACCGGCTACCCGCATTTCCTTACTGATTAGTGGCTAATCATTTTTGGAGAACTAGCAGTCTATCTAAAAATCCAGGTGTGCCTCAATCTTAGTGTTGTCCCTCTCTCACTCTGCAAATAAATTAAACACTGAGGGAGTTGCTCTACCCAAAACAAGAACTTTTCCTTTATGTTTATTTTAGGGTCGAGTTTTCCTTTTTAGTCCCAAGTTTAATTAATTATCATTCAGTTTGAACATTTTAAATGAATCGCTTACCGAGTGTCCAATTTAATTTTTAAATTATGTAAGTGAAAACAAGGGAGGAAATCGGAAAAGCCAACGTGCAATTAAATATAATGATGCATGCAGGCGTTAAAGATGCGTACCTTGTCGCCAACACTCTACATGCAGGGCAATCTGCTCATAATTTAAAAATAAAAAAGTAAACTAATCTATATGATGCAAGTAAACCATTCTATATAATGCAAGTGAACCATCCTAATAATAGCTTCTGTTGACGAGCGAGAACCAGCTAAATTTGTCTAAGTCAATTACGCTCTATTATATTGGGATTGAAATTCTTGTTTAGGGTTTTTGGACCTAATTAATTACCTAGCTCAAGACAATCAATTAAAGAAATCATTACAGGCTTAGTGTGAAAACTTTGTGAAATAAATTAAAATAAAGTGATGAAAACAAAACTGGTGAGGACCTCAAAGTGCACTAGCACTCGACGTAACAGACCTTGCAAACAAGGTATATCGTATCCTTTTTACAAGTATTTCAAATGAATAAAATGCTAAAATAATTAAAAACTATCTACGTTACAATTATTGGTCTCTCTCAATTTTTCTCCTCCTCTTGTTCTCTCCTGCGGCTTCGAGAATAATCAAGTTGCCTCCACTTCACTAGAGTGCACTGGCCCTCCTAAGAAGATCACTCCAGCTCGTCGGGCTCTCGCAATAAAAAAGAAAGAAGGAATGTGTAAGATATACAAGTATTAAAAATATGAGCAAGAGAAAAAATGATTTTGAATAAACACAATGGTAAAAAAAAAGTAGAAAAATATAAACAGCGATATACAACAAGGAATAGTAGATAAAATGAAAACCCTAACTACCATCGTTGTGCCTCCCCGACAACAACGTCATTTTGTTGGCCGAGAATTTTTGGTGTTTTGAATTATTAAAAAAGTGTTGTCATCGCAACCAAAAGAATACCTCAAAAATATTGTATTCGATACTCAGTCGAAATTATTCTAAAAAAGTAGCAAGAGAAAATTGCTATTTAATTAACCTGAATCGCAAACAGGATCAAACTCAAGGAGGCTAAAAATCTCAAGCGTTATTCTAATAATCGAAAAATCAATTAATTAAAAGAGGGAACTCAAATGCAAAATATCATGATTTTTGTGGGATTTTTATCTTTTCACTTTTTATGCTTTTTTATTTTTTTATATTCTAATTTTCAAATTTGTATTGATTCTTAATTTTGCAAATTTTAATTTGCAAGAATATAATTTTCAAACTAGTTATATACAGAAATAAAGAAGGGTATTTTTTATTTTTAAAATTTAGTAAAAATAATAAAAAAGTCAAAATAAAATGCTTTTATGTTTTATACTTTTTATAGTGTTTTTTATGATTTTTAATGATTTTCAAGTTTTTATGTATTTTATAAAAATCAGAAATTGAAAGTAATGTGAAATAATGAATGAGCATGATACTTTGCAATTTAAAATTATCAAATCAACTCAAAAAATATTGGATTTATTTTTCCTAAAAATTAGAAGAAATTATCCACAAACAAGAAGTGAAATCGTAATTTTATGAATTTACTACAATTTTCTATGATTTTTATTGGATTTTTAATTTTTTGCAATTTGTTGGGTTTTAAAATAATTAAAGTGTGGAAGTTTCACAAGAAATAAAATATACAAGAAGGAAACTATTCTATTTTTGGATCTTTTGACGAAATATTGAATTTTTATGGATTTTCCAATTTCATATAATGAAAAATGGTATGTTTTTTATTTTTTAATAATATCAAATGACAATAAAATGCAATGAGGAAATTATACTATGAAGAGACAAGCAGCAATAGTATAACATGAATTTTGAATAATTTATGGAACACGAAAAATTGTTATTCTAATAAGGAAAGCATGAAACAGAAGCTTGGAAACACACATGCTTAAAAGTAATTATTCAAAGTTTTTAAATTAAAATATAACAAAAATAAACTTGCAGGTGAATATTGCAAATTACTAGGATAGTGTGCACTGTGCGTGCGTTTAGTAGCAGTGGGGTTTATTTTGCAAAATCAGGTACCTTAGGAGGCTTCTTTGACATTTAGCCAAAAAAGATAGGGTTTTACATGGGGTGATTTTTTTTATTCTTTCTTCTTGCCCAAGTCTAAGGAGGAAACCAGCGCTTCTCTCCTAAGCAAAGGATGGTGGACAACGGCAAGGGCAGTTGAGATCGCGATGTAGATCTACTCTCGGATGTTCTGGCGATGGCGGTGGCGGTGGCGACGAATGGAGTCAAGTGGAGGAGGCGACACACATCCCCAGATCTGGTGATTAGCTTGTTTTGGATCAGTAGGGGCTTCATCACGTGGCGAGCAAGTCGACATTCATTCTGATAGCGGAGGTGCAACAAAGGTGAGACGAATCACCTCCCCATAAAATCATCTTTCAAACCGTAACTCCAAAAATTATGAAATTCGCTGCCATTTAAAAGATAATATACATTAGAATACGATGGAAGTGAGTTTGATTCAATTTGAGTTCATATGGAGCCAGAATTGCTCTTTCGATTATTGCTTTATGGGTTTTTCCCAGTGTGGTTACTTTTATTTTGTACATGATTTTATTTTAAAGTATTTTTATTATTTAGGGATCATTTTCTTTTACAATTTCAATTTAGAAATTAATTTATTTTGAGGTCAATTTATGGACGAATAAAATAGTGTAAGTTTTATACAAATATATATAGAATAAATAAAGATTGAAAAGTATTTACAAAACATTGTTTTTGAATTTTCTAATTAAAGACCCTATCTCCCTCTACTTTATTCTCGGTCGATATGGTCAAGTCTTGACCTTCTCTCGGAGTTTGGATCAGTCTGTATCTATTGCATATATACATTCTTTTTCTTTCTTTATTTTCCCCTAATTTCATTATTTTTTTATTTTAGTTAAAATAGTAATAAATGTACAATAATTACTCACTGATGCAGGTTAGTAAGAATATGGATTTATTAATATATACATGTGTTTTATAAGGGATTTTAAGCTAAAATAAATGAATAAAGATGATGAAATGCTGATACATCATGTATCGAATACCATCTTTGACATACCGAATGATGTAGCATTCTCGAGTTAGAGACTCTAACTTACTTGCGTCCACATTCGTCTCATGGACCAAGCAACCCCAAATCCTCAAGTGTTTAACACTAGGTTTTGTTCCATACCAAAGATCATGAGGAGTTCTAGGTATAGACTTGCTAGGAATCTTATTCAGAATATATATTGAAGTCTCCACTACATATACCCATAAACTAAGAGGCAAATGTGTTTTACTCAACATTTAATTGACCATATCCATA
>JAZKJV010008771.1:600000-767494 GCA_037367405.1 Ottelia alismoides
CCTCGCAAGGACGAGATGTACCCTGACTATTCACTGTGTAGCTCACATCACTTCCCGAGGACTATCTGTGGAAGGATGTGACACTTTCTTTACGATCAGCTTCACTTACTTCTGGTGCCTCCATCTGTTGGGGCACGAAGCCGGATCATCTGATATGGGCAGTTAGTCTCCCTTTCTTATTATGTGCCCGATCTGTTGGGGCATGAGACTGACTTGTTGAGACTCCTTTGAGTCCACTCTCCTTGACGGTCCTCGCAAGGATGAGATCTTTTCTGATTATTCCTTGACTAGCTCGTAGCTCTCGAGGGTTATCTGTGGGAGACTACGATATATTTCTGATCTGATTGGTCTCCTCTGTTGGTAGCCGACTTGTCGACTACTGAGACCACTATGTGGGTCCGTCTGATGGATCTGGTTCCGTCGAGCCCTTCTCTCTCCTTGACGACCCTCGCAAGGCAGAGACACATTCTGACTATTCCTTGCCTAGATTGCATTATTCCCCAAGGAATATCTGCGGGAGCATGCGACACTTTCTTTACGCTCGGTTCCCCTTGCTGATTGTGTCTCCGATCTGCGGAGCACGGAATCGAGTCGTTTGATATATATGATTTTTGTCCCGTCCTGAGTTGCATATCCGATCTGCAGATCCTGGGACCCATCTGATTAGACTCCTTTGAGTCTGCTCACCTTGACGATCCTCGCAAGGTTGAGCTCCTGATATCTACTATTTCCACGCCTAGCTGGTAGCGCGTTCCCCGAGGGTTATCTGCGGAACATTGCCACCTTCTCTTGATTCTTCGGTCTCTTCTGCTGGTAGCCGATATGTCACCTACCAAGACCATACCTGATGATCCATCTGATGGATCACTGATGCCTTTGCGTCCGCTCGCCTTGACGACCCTCGCAAGGGTGAGTTTCTGTTCTGATTATTCATTGACTAGCATGTACCACTCCCCGAGGGTTATCTGCGGGAGAGTACATCATTTTCTAGGTACTCGGTTTCATTTCTGGTGTCTCCTATCTGTTGGAGCACGAAGTCGAGTTTTCTGAGCTGTGTACTCGGTCTCCTTCTGATTGTGTCTCCGATCTGCGGAGCACAGAGCCGATTTTCCTGATATGTGTACGTGGTCTCTTCTCTGATTGTGTATCCGATCTGGGAATCACGGGACCAAGTCTTCTGATTATGGTCTGATTCCCGGCTCCTTTGAGCCTGCTCACCTTGACGACCCTCGCAGGGTTGAGCCATGACTTGCGGTATTCAGTGTGTCTCATGTGATCTTCCGACCTCATGACCACCGAATGCCACGATGTCTCTTGTTCCTTACATTTCATTATCTTATTGAGACTCTGATTTACCGGAGGAATCTGTACAGTTTCTTCTTCCTCCCGATCTTATAGTATCGTCTATGTTTCCTCATGCTGACCCTACGAGTCGATTGACTGCTACCGGTCCCCGCTTTACTTCCTGACATGTTTGTCTCCGATAGCCGACACCCACCTAACTGCATATCCGGGTGTCTTACACTGTCTGATTGCGTCACTATTCTCACAGGGAGACGATGATGCGAGTACGATATTCACTTGTCAGATACCGTCTTGTACTTCACCAGTTCTTCACCACTTGTATATATGTGTGCCTTGTTCATTCTTTCTCATGCCTGATTGGTGTGCCTCAAATCTATCGCCATATCTCTGTGACTATACTTAGGACGTACCTTGTCCTAAGTATAGGGGGGCATACACCGCATTATTCTATGTTCAGTTTCGTCACTCCTGTTGTTGCCTATACTTAGGGATATCTCACCCTAAGTATAGGGGGAGTGATGCGTATATTCTCCACGATCTTTTCATCTATCTGTATATATTTATTCTTTTCTTCTTTTCTTCTTTTCTTCTTTTCTTCTTTTCCTTTTCCATCTTCTGTATCTAAATAAAAGGTGTCGCCCCTTTGTGTCAGTTTTCTGTACGTAGGACGTACTTTGTCCTAAGTATGGGGGGTGCACCCCTGATTTGTTAGTTCTTTGATCTGTTTATTCCCACCCTTGACCCTCCCTACTTTGTGTGCAGTCTGCTATACTTAGGATTACTTGATCCTAAGTATAGGGGGGACGGTCAACTTCTATTTCCTTCATTTCTTCGTTCGTTTATTCATTAGAATTTTTTTATACTCAGTACGAGTTATGTCTTCTCTTTTCTCTTCGATTTATGAGGACATAGCTCAAGCTAAGTATAGGGGGTCGTATATACTCTATATATACTTTAGCCATAACTCGTACTTTCGTATCCTCTTAATAATATGGCTAATAATCCTTTAAATTCATTAAAACCCTTAATAAAAAGATGTCATTATTCCTCAAATTCTTTTTGTATTTACTGATTAATAAATCATGTGAAAATGTTTTTTGCAAAATGTTTGAAAAATAAATTGAAAATTTTTGAAAACTATTTTGAAAATGTTTTGTTACATGTTTTCAACCTTTGTAAAAACATTTTGGTTTGTAAAGTTTATTTTCTTTGTATGAAATAAAATGTTTGAAAAATTATTTGCAAACGGTTTGAAAAATGGTTGCAAAAATATGTGAAAAATCTATATATGTTTTTTGGAAAACCTTTGCAAAATGATTTTCAAATGTGTGTACATGCTTGTAAAGTGCTTGTAAAAATTATTTTGGACTATAGTTTTTCAAAATTGTTTGTAAAATAATTTTCAGTTACGTTTGAGGAATAGATACATCAAATCAATAATAACATAATAAATAACACAAAATTCTTTAATTGAACATATATACCTGTAACTAAAAACAAAACTATAAATCCTTCATTCTTTGTAAATAAAGTGGCACGCCCGTGTAAATAGTTGTACATATTTTACACTTTGAGTGCCAGAATTCTTTGTAAATTCCTTCTGTAAAAATTTTCTCGTGTTTCAAATTCTTTGAAAAATTGCATTATTCTTTGCATTTTTGTAAATAGCATTTGCATAGCATTCATATTTTTTTGATTGAGCTTGATGATTGAACTAGTCCAATAAAGTCAAAGATTAGAGCTTGGTTGGACCTTACCGCACCTAACTACACTGGAACTTTATGGGAACTAGGTTTAAGGTACTTCAGGTCTATTCAGACTTAATTCTTTGAGAAATTAGGGATGGTTTCAAGTCTCCTCAGTGGACTAATTAGAACTTTTCGAGACACACGCATGACTCTTATCGGTCGTGACCTAACTTGGACACTTGCACCTTTCACTTGGCTCAACTCAGTTGGAGTGGTGAGGGGTTTGGATTTGCCCGTCTGAGACACACACGAGTGGAAACATTCGTCCTCGACTAGGGAGGGAAGTGCACCCAACCTGGTCCAGTTTCAATGAAGTCGAATGACAGGAGAGTGTGGGTTGCAATAAAGCTTCAAAAGAGGGATAGTCTTCTAGCTCAAGAGGAAAAAGTCCTTATGTAAATGATGCTGTAAATAATATATTTAAAAAAACTCCAAAAAAGTGGACATGCTTGTAAATAAAAATAAAAGTGCCTACCGGAGTATGTATATATGTTGCATAGAAAATAAGCAAGCTTGAGCATCAAAGTTATACCATGTGAGCCTGCAGCTGGATGACTTGACTACACTGGTCTTGTATCCCAGGATAGGTAGCTACACTGGCGAACGTCCATTCTTTTCTCCACCCCCTCCTCTTGAGTTGGATGCCACTTGAACTTAGAAGGGAATACCCCGCTCCTCGACGGTAGAGGGCTGGATTGGGGAATCATTGGGTTGTCATTCTGGAGAGCCACCATCACTTACACCATACAAGTCAGCTTCATAGTCATAAGGGTTTACGTATGACGTAGGCTAGTTCTGACCATGCTATTGATGTGATTTGAATCGAGTTCTGTGACTCTCGAAGGCTATTGTGTTTTAAATTTGGTTCCCGACTAGGATCCACACACATTTTCTCACCAAGGTTTAACCTGAGCTCCAAACTTTGATTTTGTACAGATGAGTTTAATAATCATGATCAATTCAATTTATTCTGTATTCTTGCTTTTTCTTTTCTTCTTATTCTTTATTCTTTTTGTACTTATTGCAAAAGTATTTGTTAGGGACTAACAAAGGCAAGTATAGTGGGGTGATGAATCTCCATTTCATCAACTTTATTCTATCATTTTGGCCTTAAAAACCCTAGCAAATGCATGTAAATAGCATCAATTTGTCTATAATAGCATTCATTATTTATTGTATTTATTGTACATAAAATAAGGTTTTAATGCCAAAATTATAGAATAAAGAGAAGAAAAGAAAAAAGAATAAAATGTTGCAAATATTTTATGACCCGAACCCCGAGACCAAGGCCAGAATGGAATTGGTCGACAAGGAATAAAGTAGGGGAGATAAGGGCTAGAAATACAATAAATACCTCATTTATTTATTCATTCATTTATGCATTTTTGACACCTATTTTATATTTAAGTATTTATTCATCAAATAAAAATATTTTGTACATGAAAGTTGTAGACAATAATGTGAGTTAAATTACAAAATTAAGTTTATACAAAAATAATATACAGTGTACATTTTATACACAGAATAAAAAGCCAAAATCTCAACTTCACAGACCCATATCTTGCAAATAAAAACTCAAAATCCGTCAAAATCACCTTTAATTGTATATAGCTCTTCAAGAGCTATTTAATAAAATTGGTTTCACAAGTTTTGGAGTTCATCTGTGAAAGTTAGGTTTTTGGCTCCTATTGTACAGTCTACCCGATTAAAATATTCAATTTATTCATCATTCATTATTTCTATAAATTTATATTTTTAGAATTTTGTAAATAATATACACAGTGCATATACATAATGAAATTAGAATAAAATCAAAAAGAACTTGTAAAATAAAATAAGTCTATGTAATACATAGGCAAAATACCTATGTTATGTATGTACATAAATAAAAGGGGAATACATTCTTTAATTATTTTATTCTTTCATATTTTTATAATATTGTAAATATTATTTATAATTTATTAAAAATACAACTCCCAAAATAAAAACAAATACAATTCATTAAATAAATAAAATGTATATAAAATACAGGTAAAATACCTATAAGTATACTTACATAGTATATATATCTATTTATTTAAATAAGTAAATAAATTCATAAAAATTAAATAAAAATATATTTATAATCACAAAAATAATTTATAAATTTATAAAATAAGAAAATAAAATAAAAAAATAAAAATATATAAAATAAAAATAAATACATGTAAATACACTTATAAATACATCATTAAAATAAATTCATAATAAAATTCATCAAAAACATAAATAAAAATTATAAATAAATAATGCATTAATTAATAAACATTTTTTAATTTTTAAGTAAAATTAAATAAGGTCGTTTATTATGTTTAATACTTAGGTCAACATCTCGCTGACGTTGACCAATCAGGATTTTTCGTGCGTTGACTGTTCGGTCAACTGCACCTCCAGGCGACTGATTAGACGTGGCTTGTCAGACCGGCCCATCTTCTCCCTTTATTCGCTCTCGACTCATCCATCATCTGACATTGCTTCCTTCACAAAACTTGCTCCCCGACCATTATACGTGCACGCGCATTCCTCTATTCTTTTGTACATAGCTTGTAACGCCGCCTATGGCCCGGTCAATAAGGGCGCACCACCATGTTTATAAATAATCCATCTTCCTCCTACAAACTTTTTGGGCCATTTCCCTAACCCTAGATCTCTCATCTTCGGTCTAGCGTGCATCCATGTGACAGCTGGAGGTCCCCTGAAGGTCGTGGACGCTCGCGGAGGAAGGAGATGCGCCCAAGGCCGCCGCTCCGGCGAGGCCTCTGCTCCTTGGTGCTTTACCTGGTATGAGCTGCGCTCTTTCGTTTATTTGGCTTAGATTCAGCCTTAGGTTTTATTTATTGCATGTTTTAGTCGATTAATTAGGTAGAAAAGCTTGCCCCGTAATTCGCCGGAGTGGACCTCCATTTCGCGTGCTAACAGCTTCATCCTTGGGCCGAGGAGTATCGCCTCGAGCCATGTGAGTATGTTCCTGCAGGTTAGGTGCGTCGATAAGCACCAGGAGACGCAATCAAGATATCACCGGAGGTACCTAGAGCCCCTCGACTTCTCCGACATCGTGGTGGCGCTCCAGTGTGTCTCCACCCGATCCGATACCTCCAGCAGTTAGAGCCACCTGCCAGGAAGCTCGTGGGACCCTCAGAAGCCTCTAAGTACGGCGGAGGGGCAAGATCAGCAACGAGGAAGCTCAGCCAGCCCGACCTTCTTCCTTGTTCGTCCTACTTGCCTCCCTGTCGTCGGAAAAAGATGGAGTCCCAGTTCGAAGATCAACCGTCCGATGGAACGTAGCCTCGACCGTCAAATCAGCTCGGCTGATCTAATCTCCTCCATCCATCAACGAACCGGTACCTGCCGCGGGATGGTCGCCACGTATTTAAGTGAGCAAGATCAAGCCGTCCGCCCGCGCGCCTTTTGGGGGTAATTTTCCCATATACCCCCGCTTTTGTTGTATTTAATATTTAACTCTGTAAATAAAATGTCACGTTATAAAATAATTGTAAATTTTGCAAGAAGGCCCATGTATTTCCAGCATTTACATTTTGTTCCTTCCGCGCCTCATGTGCAGTCCCACGTGAGGCGCGTGAAAATTGCATGTATACCCTGGCGTTTTTTGTTAATTGTAAAATAGTTCTGAAAAATTAAATAAATGTTTATTCCCGTAGGTATTTCAGCACAGAGCCCCTTGTAGTTAATGTTATTTGCAAAAATGCCCCTGCCAGGATGTTTTAATTTTATGTTTTTTATGTATTTATTAAAAATACCTATATAGCTCCTAAAAATCCACAAAAAAATAGATTAAATGCTCTATGTAGTGTACTTTCACGCCACATGTCCATTTTACATTTTTTACATTTAACCTATTTATAAAAAATGAAAAAGGAGCCATTTTTGCATTATTTAAATTATAAAATATAAAAAAATTATAAAATGTTTTTGAAAAATTACAAAAAAAGTATATATGGTGTATTTATATATATATATTGAGTCCAGAAACTGAAAAACCCTGAAAATAGAAAAAGAAAATATAGAAACTTCAAGAAGCTCCAAAATCTTACAAAAAATATAAAAACCCTTCAAAAATACCAAAAACATGTTTTCCTATTTTATAATTATCTATATAATATCATTTACATATTAAAATTTAATTTGGGTAATTTTGACACTTATTAACCCAAATTAATTTCGGCCTATTAAATTAGTCCCATATTAGGGACATTTTTGTAATAAAAAATACATAAAAATTAGTAAAATTCCAAAAAAATAACCAAAAAAATTATAAAAATATAAAAAGCCAAAAAATGTTATATGTAATATATTTTGAGTATTATATATATATATATATATCCCTATACTATATTTCTCTCTCTTCTCTTTTATATATATATATATATCTTTTTATATATATATATATTATAAAATAAAAAAATATAAAAACAAAAATAAAATTAAAAAAATATAAAATTAAAAACCCAAAAAAACAATAAGAATTGGACATGAACCAAGAATTGAATAACTGCGCAACCAATTTCACCACACAACCATTCGCCTCCCAGTGTTCGACCTCTACTCATGCTTACACCTATACACATTTGCATGTAGAGTTATAATCAATTTTAACTCCACATTTTTATATTAATTGCGTATATTTATTGTGGATTAATTGTTGATTGATTGAGGTCTTTTATCGGTCGCCTCAGCGACTGCGCTCCCGCTCTGTGTGGAACGCAAGACCAATGGAAAACCTCTGTCATCAGTCGGCTACATGGATTCTTCGCCTCCATTCAGATCTATCTTGGGCCAATCACGGGCTTGTATCTGAACTACATCCAGGCTGCGATGTAGCGGCCCTTGCCAATTTTTCATTGCATTCGGGCGATGCAACGCGTCGCAAGTAGGGAACGCCCCAACGAAATCTGTATGTTTGCTTAAATCCATGTTGAAAAGATCCGACTTTCATGAGGACACTTCTTAAATAGTATTTTTTTAGAAGAAAAAAGGTACTATTTAGGAAGTTGTCTTTGACTGTTTTACGCTAGTTGTTGGCTACCTACGCAACCCTCCTCATCTACCCTGGCTTGGGACCAGCCATGGCTGAGTTAATGGAGGATATGTATAATGAATAATAATTACTAATAATTAATAATAGTTATTTATTTTTAGCCTTTTCCTAATTTTTTATGGATTTTTAACTATATGTAGAATGTATGGATTTTTAAAGGTTTTTATTTTTTATTTTTTCCTTCTCAATTTTACACTTTTTAATTTCTTTTAAATTTTTAAATTATAATATATATATATATATAATGATATTATATTTAATGTAAATAATTTATAGAGCATATAGTATATATGGAGTTTGATAATTTCAAATATACATAAATATACTCAAAATATAGAAAATAAAAATTTTTTGTTTTAAAATATTCTTCTCTATTTTTGGTAATTTTGTAGGATTTTTGCTGATTTTTATGTATTTTTATAGTATTAAAGTATACAAAATAGTAAAAAATAATATAGTTGAATTGTTTTGGGTTTTAAAAATAGATAATAGTCTCCAAAATTTTCAAAATGATTTTTAGTATATACTAAATATAATAAAGAAAAAAATAAAATAGAAACCAATATTTTTGTATTTTTACTTAATTTTTACTCATTTTTATGATATTTTAAGGGTTTCATAATTATTAAGGTTTTGATTTTATGTTTTTAAGGGTTTTGGACATGTGGTAGAATATATAATAATATAACTAATATATTTTTTAGAATTTTTAGAAGTTTTTTGATTTTTTTAGGATTTTAAAAATGAAACAGGAATAAAATATATTTGTATTTTAATAAATAGGAAAATTATTTAAAATACCTTGTATATATATATATATATGAACAAATAATATCACATGCACCTATATCAATTTTCCTATAATTTTTGCAATAATAAAAATATTTATAAATACAAAAATACATGCAAATTAAAATTCTGAACTAGCAAAGACCTAATTGCAATATGTAGAAACTTAAACTTTTTTTACTAAGCAGTCCAAAAACTGTAGGGGCATCAATAAATTTTACAAAAAGTACCACATGTGGGGCACAACTTGAGGTGATGTGGATTGGACCTATTTGTAATAACAATGAAGTTCAGAGTTCCAATCAATTTTTACCTAATATATTACACTTAAATAAATATTTACAAGACTATTAAATAAATATAAAAAGGTGGCAGAGTCCATGTAATTTACTCCAAAGGCACACAGATGGATGACGTTGAGAGCACCACTCATACGTGTGTCACGCCCATGACGGTCGATGACGATTCATTGATCAGCACCTAGGATTAGAGCCGGGTGCAGATACAAGGTCAATTATTGATTATTACTTATGCAAATTAATGATATTTAAATGCATTTTACCAATGATTTAAGGCTAAAATAAATGAATAAATGTGAAGAAATGGATATTTATCAAATAGTCTATTAATATAAGAAGAAATTTTCTTTTTGTATTTGAAAAAAATGGGAAAAATATGATGAAATGAATTAGATAAAGTACCTAAAATGTAGGGAAGTAAAAGTTCCAATTCTGTTGGAGCAACTTTTCAATAATGCAGTGCAAATTTCCAAGCGAAATTCAAGCTAGAAGCCTACAGCCAGAGACTTGGCTACACTGACCAAGCTGCGAAAAATAGAGAGATATGTCTACAGTACGTTCCTCTTCTTTTCCCCTACTTTTTGGAGCTAGTTGAACATGAACTCATAAGGAAATAAATCGTTCCTCGAGGAAAGGGTATTTAGAAAAGGAATCTTAGGGAGCCCTGGTGGAGTGATCGGCTTTTTCGCCTTTTTAAATGGGTATTGCTACCCCTCCATACAATGTATAAGGTTATAAGAGTATGTGTATGAAGAAATGGTTCTCACCTATTTGTTAATGTGAACTGGATAGAGATTCGTGGAACTTGAGGGATGTTCGGTTTCATATCCTAATCCTAACAAGGCTTCACCAAATTAGTAATCGAAAGGTCTCCATAATTTTTCTTTCTTGCACTTTTCTTCAAATAAGGGACTAAGAAAGGTAAAGTATAGGGAAATGTTGAATCCATGATTCATCATCTTTGTTCTTGTATTTTGGCTTTAAATACCAAGTAGAACACATGTAAATATCACTAGTTCTCACATTTTAACAATCTAACATCATTTCTTAATAATATATATTTATCACTTATATACACCAAAATAAAAGAATAAATAATGAGAAGAAAAGAAAAAGAAAAAAGAAGGTTGCAAATATGTACCAAAGATACATGTTGACCCTGACTTAGCATGGTCAACAAAGAATAAATTAGGGGGAGATAGAATAATAGGTTATAAAAATTCCAGAGAATCAAGTGCTTCAATGAATATATGTACCATATTCCCATTGAAAATATCTTCTACTATTTTTTATCATCGAGATAATTCCAAATAAAAAAATTCTTCTTGAAATGTAACGTCCCGAGCTTAGGTCCCCGGTCCGTTATCAAGGAAAACATCCATTGGCAACCACCCAAAATACTTAAGTCCAAATTATCAAGTAGTAATCCCCACTACTTATCAACCACACACACACCTCGTGAGATTTAGATGTGGCACTATGTTTTGGGAGTATGGTTGTTACAACTTCCCCCACTTATATTCGCAACGTCCTCGTTGCGACATAGCCCATCACTTATTCCCAGTGACAGTGGCGGCTGCATGCTTCGGGTAGCCATTTTCCTCCTACATCTTTGTAGGGATGGCTCCACCTCTCGGGTAGCCCTTTCCACTATCAGAGGCAAATTGGCTCTGATATCATTTGTAATGTCCCGGGCTTAGGTCCCCAGTCCGTTATTGAGGAAAACTAGTCTGACAACTTGTTGGGTGCGGATCCAAATGGATCCGTTAGCAACCACCTAAAATGCTTAAGCCCAAGTTATCAAGTAGTAATCCCTGCCACTTATAAACCACACCCACACCTCGTGAGCTTTAGATGTGGCACTATGTTTTGGAGGTATGGGTGTTACAACTTCCCCCACTTATATTCGCAACATCCTCGTTGCGACATAGTCCATCACTTATTCCCAGTGACAGTGGCGGTTGCATGCTCCGGGTAGCCATTTCCTCCTACCTCTTTGTAGGGATGGCTCCACCTCTCGGGTAGCCCTTTCCACTATCAGAAGGAAATTGGCTCTGATACCATTTGTATCGTGCCAGCTTAGGTCTCCGGTCCATTATCAAGGAAAACTAGCCCCGACAACTTGTTTGATACGGGTCTAAATGTATCCGTTGGCAACCACCCGAAATGCTTAAGCCCAAGTTATCAAATAGTAATCCCCACCACTTATAAACTACACCCACACCTCATGAGCTTTAAATGTGGCAGTATGTTTTGGGGGTATGGGTGTTACAATTTCCCCAACTTATATTCGCAACGTCCTCGTTGACACATAGCCCATCACTTATTCTCAGTGATAGTGGCGGTTGCACGCTCCGGGTAGCCATTTCCTCCTACCTCTTTGTAGGGATGGTTCCACCTCACTGGTATCCCCTTTCCACTATTAGAGGGAAATTGGCTCTGATACTATTTGTAAAGTCCTGGGCTTAGGTCCACAGTCCGTTATTGAGGAAAATTAGCTCTGACAATTTGTTGGTACGGGTCCAAATGGATCCGTTGGGAACCACCCAAAATGCTTAAGCCTAAGTTATCAAGTAGTAATCCCCACCACTTATAAACCACACCCACACCTCGTGAGCTTTAGATGTGGCACTATGTTTTGGGAGTATGGGTGTTACAAATTCCCCCACTTATATTCGCAACATCCTCATTGCGACATAGCCCATCACTTATTCATAGTGACAGTGGCGGCTGCACGCTCCGGGTAGCCATTTCTTCCTACCTCTTTCTAGGGATGGATCCACCTATCGGGTAGCCCTTTCCACTATCAGGGGAAAATTGGCTCTGGTATCATTTGTAACATCCTGAGCTTAGGTCCCCGGTCTGTTATCGAGGAAAACTGGTCCTGACAACTTGTTGGATACCGGCCCAGATGGGCCCGTTGACAACCACCCAAAATACTTAAGCCCAAGTTGTCAAGTAGTAATCTCCGTCACTTATAAACCACACCCACACTTTGTGAGTTTTAGATGTAGCACTATGTAGGGGGTTGGGGTGTTACATGAAACTTGTATATAAATTTTGATACTAGACAATAAAAATATTTTCATAAATAAACCTTGTACAGACAACACGGTATAGCAAATTGTAAAGGTTGTAAAGCTAACATTCAAAACCTCATATCTACTCTATACAAACTCAAAATCGACAAAACTCTCAAGCTTTCATTATTCTCAATATAAATTTCTCTTTAAAACGAGAGTTTCTCATTAAAATTAGATTTAAGATGTGAAAGTTCGATTTTTAGGGTACTATGGTATATGTACAATTATATATTCAGTATATGATATTTTATTTCTTGAATTTAATCCATTTATTATATTATTAATGTATCGTACTTATTTTATACTAATTATATAAAATCCAAATAAAAAATATAAAGACGGATCATTAAAAATAAATCATTGTATATATTATATAGGTACGATGTATCTATATTATACAATTTTATATTTATTTATACAAGTAAATACATTTATAAAAATGGAACATAAATATATTTATTCTTCTACAATTGTATTATAAATATATAAAATATAAAAATAATTAAAATAATCATTAAAAATAACAAATAAAAATGTGTACGTATGATATAAAGTATGATATACATATGTTTAATAGTATTTTAACCCTAACTCACTATTAATTAATCCAAATAAATCATGTAAATAGCCTACATTGTAGAGAATAAAATTATATGCAATTTTCATTTTATAAATTTTAAATTTAAAACCATTTTCAATCTTTTTTCGTGTATTTTTTTATTTATTTTTTATTTTTTGTTGGTCAACTCGTCAATTTGACCAGCTGACTCAACATATGGTTGGCACTTTATTGGGACGTGCCTTGCTGAATCTGCATGTCAATTTGACCTATTGACCCGGTCACCCTCCTTCCTTACTATTTCCAACCTGTCACCTCCCTTCTCCAATTTTCTCGCCTCATTCACAATCTTTCTGGAACCTCTTCCTTCACCTGATTGCCCTCTGATGATCGGTTACCCTTGCCAGATACCCATATATCCAATCCGAAGAGTTTCGTTGGGTGGATCCAAGGGGGAGGAGTCCCCTTCGTGTTGAGGTCTTCACAAGAGCCTTCTAGGACCATAAGTTGCATATCCGAGGAGCATCTGAGCTCCATTTGAAGCTTGAGGCCATCTCCATGTGTGATCTAAAGTGCAGCTAACACGGATTCGGTCGAGGAATTTTCTAAGATTGTTCCTAGGTTGCTGCAAGTGTAACTAAAGGAGATCTCATGGATTGAATCTTGTCTCCGCTGCCCTTCATCTCTGTTCTTTGAGGAGTACAGCTACCATTGAATCTCAACCAACAGACGGTTGTGATCTATTTTGGAGACACCTAATCCACAACATTGAAGCCAATCATCATCGAGCGTATCCAACTATTTGTTAGCTTTAACATGGCCATCAGATCTGAAATCATATGATGCCTAAGATTGCACCCACATCTGTTGCTTCGAGCCTCACTTTCCATTTAGATCGCAACGTAGAGCTTTGGACCCATCAAGCTATGCTCGATCCTGGAAGAATCACGTGCAGCCCACAACGTGACTTGGATATTTGCAACGTATACCATGAACGCTATTTTATTTACTTTTTAGACCAATAAATGTGTATAACGTGGATCTGGCATGTAGATTGTGATATTGCACACATTAAAATAGAATTACTATTAAATACATTAAATTAGTTTGCGAAAACAAGGTTATTTACTATCTTAATAAATAATTTTTTTCCCAAAAATTAGTTTTCAACTTTAAAATCCCTAAAAATTCGATCATACCTCTAAAATTTTGTTAAAAAATATCTTAGATGTATTTTTTCATATATTACCACATATATGAAAACCACATAAAAAATCAAATATTTTCGAAAACTTATAAAAATCATATAAAATCACAGGAAAATCCTAAAAATACATATAATACCTCTTTTTAAGATATTATTATTGTATGTATAAAATATAAAAACAAAAATATTTTCTACTGATTGCTATTTTAAATCCATAAAAACATATTATCGAATATTAAATTCATTATTTTCCTATTTTATTCAATATAAAATCACTAAAATCTGTAAAATATCCCAAAAATCAAACAAAATAGTAAAAAAATGAAAATACAAAAATTATTCCCTACACTTCAGACTATATCCCATATATTTTGAAAATTCAAAAAAACTTCTCTTATTCCATTTGTATACAGTTTTATTAATAACTCTTATAAAAGTAAAACTCGGTAAAAATACAAATAAAATCAAAATAAAAATCAAATGACTTGGTCCAATGTGAAATATCTCACCCTCTTACTATATTTTTAGACGTGTCCCATGTGCAGAACATCCTAGATGTGTAGTTTGTGGTGCACGACATATGTGTTGTTCAAGAAAAATCACTATTGTAAAATTAACCTAAGAAATGAATAATTCAAATATTCATGATCATATCTTCTAATGTTAAAAATATAATAGCACGTATGAAGGTTCATATAACAATGACTTTTTGTTGGTTTATTCGTTAAAGTTTATATTAATCATTACTAGATTTAACATTGATTGATAATCTGAAAAATCTGAATAATCTAGCAACAGATAATATTCATTGTTATATATTTATTAGGGACGATATGCCAACGAATATTGAATTATTTGTTTCTTTAGACCATTTTTATTATAGTGAATCATCCTCGCAATAAGGGGAGATGGACTAAGGAAATGCATCAAAATTCAACAATCCAAAATCGATCATTTATTGTAGAAAATCTTGAAAGATGAGGAGAGAAGAAAAAAATTTGAGGATTTGGCAACAACTTGAAATCTAAACACGAGAACGATATATATACAATAAAGCCAAGATGGTGACATCTTTCACTTGTTTGTTTTACTTTTTCTTAGTAGTTTAGCAAAAGGTAAAAGCATTAGTTATTATGGAGCTTTTAATTTTAAACTTTTTTTACATGTTAATTTTTCTTGTTTTCGAAATTATGTTAGTTGATTGTTAAGATCACTAGAATGTAAATTGTTATATATGTGGATATCATTATACATATTCATGTGATCGAATTTACTTATTATATTTATTGATTCGTGTGTGTTGATCATTATGTAGTGATTGATTAGCTTCCGATTTCTGCAAATTTGCAGATATTGCATTGATTTGCTAACATTGGAAAAAGTGATAATGAGGAACGCAGAACTTGAAGAGGAATAGAATCAGCCCCTTTTGATATATAACTCACTACTACTAATACATCAACAAATATTAAATTTGCTACAGTTTTAAAAAGTTAAAGGTAAGTTAAGATGATATTCTTGTTGGATGGGTTCCCCTCTTTGTGGGAATCTATTCCATATATATGGGACATTAGTAGTCTTATTTGAAAAAGGAAAAATCAATTATTGATTGGAGAAGGAGATCAATTGCCTTTTAAGATTAGGAGTTATCTTTTCCTAATCCTATTGTATGTAGGAGTCTAGGTTCCTTTATTTGCTCATCTCCATGGAACATAAATAGGGGGTATGGGGTGCATACCAAGGATCATCCCAACACAAGCTCTTCTAGCACAAGAAAGAAATAAGATAGAGAGAGGGGGGAAAAGAAGGTTCGTGGTTGCCGCAAAGTTTGGAGGGAGTAACCTTTGAAGCAGTTCTTCTCCAGCATTCTTCCCTACAGTTTGGTGACAGATTTATCTGTTTGGTGATATTTCTTCTTTCTACTATTCTCTATTGTTTGGAGATTTGTAGCATCGTATTGAGGGCCGGCCTTTTGTAAGCCCCTCACGGGAGATTACTTCGATTATAGTGCTTGGTTTTGTGTTGCAATCAACCTCGTGATTTTTCCCTCACATTGAGGGTTTTCCACGTTAAAAATTCTTCGTGCATCTGTGGTTGATTTTGTTTGTGGTTGAGATACTTTCTTGTAGTTGATATATCGTGTAAGGTCCGTCTATCGACTTTGGTTATTTTTCAGCAATTCAATTTATACGGGGAATATGTTCCCAACAAATGGTATCAGAGTAACGTTCAATGGCGGATTAAAAGATGGAGTTTGGTTCGAGTAAGATGATTATCTTAATGAGACTAATTACAATTTGTGGAAGAACAAGATGAAGGATCTTTTATATGTGAATGTTATGTATCTTCCGTTGTTCTCCACGTAGAAGCACGAAGCCAAAACATACGAGGAATGAGAATTTGAACATGATCAGATTTGTAGCTTCATCAGACAGTTTGTTGATGAGAATGTCTACAACCATGTCCAAGATAAAAGTCACGCTAGAAGCTTGTGGTTGAAGTTGGAAAATCTTTATGCCTCCAAGATGGGAAGTAACAAATTATTTCTTCTCTAGAGACTAGTGAACTTGAGGTTCAAGGAAGGCAGCTCTGTACTAGATTTTCTGAATGAGTTCCAAGGAATTACTAATCAGTTGACAAGCATGGGGATAAAATTTGAAGATGAGATGTTGGGACTGCTACTGCTTGCTACTCTACCAGATTCATGGGAGATTTTCAGAGTCTCACTTACAAACTCTACAGTCAATGGGGTCGTTTCTTCGGAGACGGTCAAGTCCGGCATTCTCAATGAGGAGATGCAAAGAAAAATCCAATGAAGCTCTTTACATTCAAATGTTCTTGTCATAGAGAACAGTAGGAGGAGCCAGGCCAAGACTGGTAATGGTAGAGATAATGGCAGAAGCAAGTTCAGATCTAGATATCAGAATATGGAATGTCACTACTGCAAGAAGAAAGGGCACATCAAGAAGTATTACTTCCAGTTTAAGAGAGATAGCAAGAATGGTGGTGACAAGTAAGAGAAAAAGAATGAACAAGTTGATGTAGTTGCACAGTATGAGCTCGTCATTGTCTGTGATGAGGAGATGGTAAATGTCGTACAGGATGATACTTCTTAGCTTGTTGTAGCGGGTATGTTCTATATGTCACATCTTAGAGAGTTTTTCTCTTCATATATAGTTGGTGATTTTGGCACATTAAAGATGAGGAATGGTTCTTTGACCCATGTTGTTGGCATTGATAATATTGCATTGAAGAATGTCAATGGAGTTATATTGATGCTCAAAGATGTGAGGCATGCACTAGACATGCACTTTAATCTCATTTCTGCAGGCAAGCTTGATAAGAAGGATACCTTAATACTTTTGGTGGCGGTCGATGGAAGCTTACCCGAGGATCATTGATTGTTGCTCGTGACAAAAAGTATATCAATAATCTTTACATCATAAATGCATACATCTCCCATAATGTTTCACATATGACTGGAGATGCAAAATCCACTGAGTTGTGACATCGACAATTGGGGCACATAAGCGAGAAGGGGTTGTAGTGTTTAATAAGAAAGAATATGCTGACAGATGTTAAGAAAGAGAAGCTGGAGAGATTCATACACTGCTTGGCTGGGAAGCAGACGAGAGTCTCCTTCAAGAGCCATCCACCTTCTGGGAAGATGCAACCATTAGAGCTTATTCACACAGATATTTGTGGTCCGTTGAAAATAAGTTCTCTCAGCGGTGCACTTTATTTTGTTACATTCATTGATGATTTCTCTAGGAAATTTTAGGTCTACGCTTTAAAGAGGAAGGACCAAGTCTGGTGTTTTCAAAGAATTCCATGCGCTAGTGGAGCGATAATATGGGAAGAAACTTATGTGCATCCACAGTGACAATGTTGGTGAGTATATTGATCCATTTGATGAGTATTGCAGGTCTCATGGTATCAAGCATCAGAAGACTCTACCCAAGACGTCACAGTTGAATGGTGTTGAAGAGAGAATAAACAGACCTTGATGGAGAGAGTTAGATGTCTCCTTTCTGAAGCTAAGTTGCCTAACCCTTTTTTTGTGAAGCACTTTATACTGTTGTTCATGTTATTAACCTATCTCCACATGTACCCTTAGATGATGATGTTTCTGACAGGGTTTAGTATGGAAAGAATGTCTCATACAACCATTTGCAAGTCTTTGGATGCAATACATTTGTGCATATTCCCAAAGATGAAAGGTCCAAGTTGGATGCAAAGACAAAGCAGTGCATCCTCTTGGGATATGGACAAGATGAGCTTGGCTACAGGTTGTATGATCTATTTGATAAGAAGCTGGTGAGGAGCAGGGATGTGATCTTCTCTAAAGATCAAACCATTGAAGACATCAAGAAGGCTGCTAAGGACTCTCCTTCAAGCAGCTATCAGCCAGATGATATGGAGACAGTCCCTTTGCAGAGGGCTCCACATGTGATTCCATATGATGCATATGAGCAAGTACCGGACGTATGCTATGAGGAGGATGTACCACAGATCACCACTCCTGATGATGATGATGATGACGACGACGGCGATGATGATGATGATGATGATGATGATCATGGTGGGCAGGATAATGAGAGCTCTTTTTTTCTGAGGCCCTCCCACCATAGAGACCCGTGAGGGAGAGGCAACCATCCACCAAGTATTCTACACATGAGTACATTTTGTTGACAGACAGCGGCGAGCCTGAATACTACGAAGAAGCCTTGCAAGATGCAAACAAGGAGAAATGGGTAGAAGCTATGAAAGAGGAAATGAACTCTCTTCATTACAATCATACCTTTGAGCTTGTCAAGTTTCCCTAAGGCAAGCGGGCATTCAGGAACAAGTGCATTTATAGAGTGAAACAGATGAATACTCTACAAATCTACAGTTCAAAGTTAGGTTGATTGTGAAAGGTTTTACCTAAAAGAAGGGAGTTGACTTTAAGGAGATGTTTTCTCCTGTGGTGACGATGTATTCTATCAGGGTGGTTCTCGTTTTGGCAGCTGATGTGCGCTCCCGCACCCTTAGTTAATTTGGGCAAATTAATGGTCCAAATTAATTTTAAGTGTTCGTTGCAGTCGGATACGAGAGGTTGATCAAAAACCACTTAAGACAGATTTTGGTCAATTTTAAGCAGTGATATTTTTTTACTTGGTGGAGTCCAAGGTCGATCTCAGGGAGGCAACTGTCTCCTTAGGTGGATTACAGCAATTTTCAAGTGTTGATATTCGAGGGTCGAATCTTTTTGGTCTTTTTATTTCTTATGCAGACATATGCAGACAAATCTTAGCCAATTTAACTTTAAATTTAATTGATGTATCAAACGAAGTCCAAAAATAATGAAAATTGGCCAGATGGTTATTTATGATGAAAATGACCTACACTAATTTTTTTGGAATTTTTCGACTCAAAATAAATTTTCTGTGAATTAAATAAACAGACAGAGTGATTTTCAGTGTTTAATTTTTAATAAATATCAAATCACAATTTTTCCAAGAACTAACATTATCCTAGGAAGGTCTAATGATCAGGGACCTAGGAAAATTGACAGATCTAAAATTCACTGTGAAATGAATTAATTAAAATTAATTTAAGAAAATCACTAAACTATTTATTTAGGCCACGATATGCGTGCAAATGATACGAAATTTTTATGGAGTGTTAAAAAATGATGTCCTTAAGCTACTGTGAATTTTTGGTGATTTTTGAAGGCACTGATAATTGATTAAAAATCAAAAGGCATCACTGGGCAAAATATGTCTCAAATGAACCAATTAATTCATTGATAATTCAATTAAGCCAACAAAAATCAAACACGTGTACAAACAGATAGAGGACAAAATTCTCAACAACTTGCAATTTTTAGAATTTCAAAATGATGAAAAATGCATGCTATGGACACGTGCAAACACAAGGGTGTAAATGCAATACTGGAAATTAAAAATTCAATAAGTAAATATGCTGACAGGGACTAAAATGCAATTACCGATACTATGCAGGACTTCTATGCAATTTCTCCACGAACCACGTGCTCCTCACGTGATGTCTGCTTCACAGGGGCCTTTTTGCAATTTCTGAAAGCTCCAAGGGCGTCTATGCAAATAACCCAGGCCGCACGTGCTCCTCACGTGGGGCGGCCTAGGTTCGGGGGGCGTCGGAGGCTCGGAGGGAGGCTCGGGCCTTCTGGAGGTTCGGCCCAGCCTCGGTGCAGCTTCGGGTTACCCGAGCCTAGGCTTGGAGGCCGAGGCTCGGATAGGGCGACGTGGCGGCCTGAAGGCCCTTGGATCAAGATGGATCCAAGGGGTGTCGGTGAAGACGCGTGGCTCGATCAAGATACGTCAGATCTGGGATGATCTGACGGCTCTTCTTCTCCCAATGTTGATGACGCGGCGGGCTGATCACCGTTAGATCCTGGGCAATCCAACGGTCGCTGATGAGGGCGGCGAAGTGGACACGTGGAGAGGCGAGGGCCGTTCGATCAGAGGATCGAACGGTTGTTGCTCCTTCTTCTCTATCGATCCTCCGCCGCCTGCGGAGGAGAGGGCTGCGCTCCGGTGAAAGCAGCCGAGCTCCGCCTCGGTCGTCAAGCTCCGGTGGTGAGCTTCGTCAGCCCCCACCTCGCTCGGAAGAATCGTCAGTGCGCGGCGAAGGCTCCGGTGGTCTCTGGATCCCTGGAGGAGGGCTGGAGCTCTGAGTCGATGAAGCTCGAGGAGAGCTCCGGTGAGGCTCCGGCCAATGATCAAAGGAGTACCTGCAAGTGTTAGACGTATAGCCGAGGCTCGTGCGTGCGATTGTGGAGAAATGGTACTGGTTGGCGAGGCCTACGGAGAAGTGAGGTGGTCGGGGGACGTTGCTCCGGCCAAGTGGCGGAGCTAGTGATCGATGAACGGTGGAGTGAAGCGTCTGACGATGCGGAGGGGTCAGCGAGGATGAGAGCTTCGACGCGGAGCTCGGCGGAGTGAAGGCGAGGCGTGAAGATGATCGTGGACAGGGAATAAAATCGGAGAAGATGAAGGGAAAAGAAGAACGAGATCGGAGGAGTAATGGAGGTGATTACCTGGGGATTGGGGCTCAGATTTGAGCTCCAGGTCGTCGCTCAAGAGGTCGGTAAAGCCCCGAGCTCAAGCAGCTACGCGGAGGGCGGCTGCGACACGGTGGTGGCACCGTGGATCTCGCCGGAGAAGAAGGGCCGTCTTCGCTCAAGGATTCACTCAATTCCTGTCACAAATCGAAGGCTCCGAGCTCTAGGTTCCTCTCTGGAGTGGCGGATGGGGCTGAATGTGGCCGGAGGCTGGGTATTTATAGGATGAAGGTGACGGCTGGAGTGGGTGAGTGGCGAAGTTGGTGGCTGTCGTGGGGCGAGTGTGGCGGAGATGGTGGTGTTTGAGGGAGCTGGCGAGGGAGAGGGATGAGTGGGGTGTATCGTGGGAAGGTCAGCGGCCGGCGAGGGTGGAGGGAGTGCTTCCGAGAATAGGAAGGGGGTGCCCCTCTCGCAAGGCAGAGATCGTGGGAGAGAGGGGGCACCCGAGGTAGGAGACGAAGTCTCCACCGTTGGATCTTGGGATCCAACGGTGGAGATCAACGCTTAGCGATCGGTTAGGATTAGATCTGGAATGCCCAGATGAGGGGTCATGAGAGCGCCACGTGGCGCGGTGTGGCGAGGCGCGGGCGGGCGGTCCTGATCAGTCCTTGGCGATCGATCGGTCGGCTGAGATTATTGGGGAGCTAACGGCTCAGATGAAAGGGCTGAGACTGCGATCGAAGGGCTCAAGATGTGACGCGTGGCGCACTGTGGGCGAGGCGCTAATGGATGGCCCAGATGAAAGGGTGGAGTCGATCTGAGGGTCGAGACTCGCTGGAAGATGGGCGGCTGTGATGAGAGGATCGGGGGCGCGGTCGAGCGGCGTAGATGACGCCACGTGGAAGGCTGAGAGCGCTGCGCTATCGGATGGTGGTGATGAGAAGTGGGAGATAATCGGACGGCTGAGGGAGTGAGCGCACGTGGTCACAGAGGGACCGTTGGATCTGAAGCGCGATCCAACGGTGGGGGGCGAAGGCGGATCAGACAAAGGGCAGCGGGCCGCGTGGCGCAATCAGAGGGCGCCACGTGGCCTGCTGTGAATGGTTGGAGGAAGAAATGCGTGTAGAGAGAAGAGGAAGCCGAATTTGGAAAAACTCAAAACATGAAAGTTGTAGATCTTGATGAGATCTACAAGTTTCATGTTGACCAAAGACGGAGGTGAGGTCAAATATGGTACAAAGATACATAAATATACATATGTAGTATACAACATGACCCAAAAACCCAAGTTTCTCATACAAGCTCCAATTTCAATGAAATTAGTCTCATTTTGAAGGTCTTTTGATATGTAATATTCTAAGAGTGAGTAGACCTAAGTAGGGGTTTGTATGCGGGCTTTATGTGTGTTTTAATGTACAGGGGTTCTCAGGATACTTGGGCTATTTTACAAGGGTGATTCCTCCCTGTTTTATTAATGAATATATATATATATAGTATAGAGAAGAAGTTATTTTGATGAAGATGTCTTTTACAGGGGATTTTTGGCTTCTTATTTAAATGCAGATGAGCTGCTATAATGCATGAATTATGGATGCATGCATGAGTGTTATTTATGCAAGATAAAAGGAAATATGCCTCTATTTTCTCGGGAACAAGGCTCTATTTTTGACTTTTGATGTGATGAATCACAGATTCATCAACCCCCTATACTTAAACCTTGCTCGTCCCCGAGCAACTAAATGAAATGCAAGAGTGAAATGATTTTGGGTTCCATGCCAAGGTCATGAACAAAAGTTGAAAATGGAGCCTGACTCGACCTTTGGATTAATTGTGTGGCGGAACCTTATTGGGACCTGAACTTAAGACCTAACAGACTTCAAGTTCCACAAGTCTTCTATTCAAGACGCCTTAACAGTCAGGTCAGAATAATTCCTCAAACGCAAATTTCTGATGACTATGATTCTTACTTGTACTGTGTAAGTGAGATATAGCTCTCCATATCAGAAATGACTCGGAACCAGCCTCCTCTAACAAGGTAACTCAATAACCTGGTCCAGTAACTCTTTCCTCGAGGAGCGGGGTATTCCCTTCTAAGTTCAAGTGCGACCAACTCAAGAGGAGGGGGTAGAGAAAAGAATGGACGGTGGCCAGTGTAGCCACCTATCCCGGGATGCCTGACCAGTGTAGCCAAGTCATCCAGCTGCATTTTCCTTGCTAATATACATACTCCGACAGGTATTATTCTTTTTCTTGGACCTGTCTGATTTTTTTTTATTTTTTTTGGAGTTCTTTCTTTGCATTTTTTTTTGGAACTATATTCAAGGTGCAGCATATACATCAGGAGTTTTTCCTCTTGAGCCAGTAGACTATCCCTCTTTTGAAGCATTATTGCAACCCACAGCATCCCGTCCTTAGCCTTCATCACCACTAGACCAAGTTGAGACGCACTTCCTTCACTAGAAGAAGAAGAGAGGTTCCGCCTAGAAGTACTACCCTCATATGCTACCCCAAGCCAAAGGAAACTACTTCCTCAACACCTCATCAATGAAGAGCTATGTGCATTGTGCTTGTCCAAGTTAGGTCATTATCTAAAAGAATCCTGCGTATGCACGAGATATTCTACTTAGACTAATTAAGATGACATGTGAACATAGATTTGTGGACTCCAAGAATTAAGTCACTTGACCTGAGAAATCTTAACTCCAGTCCCTATAAGGTTCCTCTGAAATTAGGTGGATTAAGGTCAAATCAAGTCCATCCTCAATATCTACTCATGACTTGGTTCAGAACCCACTAGCTTTTCACTTTGCATATGCAAAGATATGCAGATGAGATGAGATGTCATGCTATGAAGATGCAAGACTCTTTATGCAGAGATGATGTGCAAGAGTAAATAAGAAGCCTTTTTGTTTTATTTTTCTGGTATACAACAATTTTTTTACAACAAATTTTACAAAAGTATGTTTTACAAGAATTTTAAGTATTATACACATATTATACAAGTATACAAAAAGTTTTTTTTTTCGATTGTTACCCACCCACAATTATTGTAAAATATATACAAAAATGCGCGAAAATACGCGAAAGTACGAGCTATGGGTAAAGTATATATGTAATATATACACGCCCCCCTATACTTAGCGTGTGCTATGTCCTCAGAGCACGAAAGCGACTAAAAAGACATAGCTCGGGCTAAGCGTAGGAGAGCTAAAATAACAGAAGTATAGAAGTCGTCTCGCCCCCCTATACTTAGGCTCTGGCAGCCTAAGTGTAGAAGAAGATCAGAAATGGGGCGGACGAGGTTAAGAGGAGAAATGGAGGAGTATCAGTGCGGGCATCGGTCCCCCCTATACTTAGGCTTAGGTCAGCCTAAGTATCGGTAGGAAATGAGTATAAGGACCAATGTGATCTGGAGAATGTACAGTGAATCGACTCGGGTGACCCCTTCCCCCTATACTTAGGATCTGGTCATCCTAAGTACAGTCCGAGATAATGATTCGATGATGTGGGGACGGGTTACTAGAATCGTGAAGGTAAGGATAGGATATACAGGAAGAATGATATATATATAGCTGAGTCGGTCTGAATCTTTTGAAGATGCTGCTGATGGCTGGAGTTCATTGCTGCAAGGTCTCATACGCGGCTTGAGATGTATTTGCTGTATCTGTCTCGCATATGAATACAATCTCCTCCACATGGACTAACTGTTCATTGGATTCGACGAAGTGCTTCAACAGCTGCCCATTTACTAGGAATGTTGGTGCGTCATCTGCGAGATCTGAGATCTCGACACATCCACTATCATGCACCGTTCGGACAACGAATGGTCCCGTCCACTTAGACTTTAGTTTGCCTTGGAAAGTCTTCAGCCTGGCATTGAACAACCATACCTTCTGTCCAGGAACAAAGGTCTTTCGTCTGATATATCTATCGTGCCAACGCTTTACCTTGTCCTTGTACACCACACTGTTGTCGTATGCTCGGTTTCTGACTTCCACAAGCTCATTCAGATCCATGTCTCTTTGTTTCTGGCCTAGGTGTGTGTTCCAGTTGACTTTCTTTATTGCCCATTCTGATTTGTGCACTAACTCTGCGGGCAAATGGCACGGCTTTCCGAATACCATTCGGAATGGGGAGGTGCCTAACGGAGTCTTGTAAGCCGTCCTATACGCCCAGAGGACTTGATCCAAGATCTGAGACCAGTCCTTCCTGTCTGGGCGGACGAGCTTTTGCAATATGGTTTTCACCTCCCTATTCGACACCTCAGCCATACCATTGGTTTGTGGGTGGTAAGGACTAGCGACACGGTGTTCGATGCCGTAGTCCTTCAGGAGTTTCTTCACCTCCCGATTCACAAAGTGGCTACCCCCATCTGATATCATCATTTTGGGGATCCCGAACCTAGAGATTATGTGCTCTCTGATAAATTTACAGACAGTCTTGCTGTCTGCGGCTCGGGTCGGGATAGCCTCCACCCATCTGGACAGATAGTCAACCGCAAGAAGGATGTATTCAAACCCGTGGCTGACAGGGAATGGGCCCATGAAATCGATGCCCCAGGCGTCAAAGACATCACAAATGATGACTGGCTGCATTGGCATCTCATCCTTGGAACCAACGGTTCCTCCCATCCTCTGGCAAACTGGGCACGACTTCGCGAAGGCGGTGGCATCGCGAAACAGAGTCGGCCAGTAAAAGCCACATTGAAGTACCTTCCATGCGGTCCTCTTCCCGGAGTGGTGTCCTCCTGCCTCTAAGCTATGGCATAAAGAAAGGACACTCTGGTATTCCTCCTGAGGAATACACCGTCTCCAGACACAATCCGGTCCTTCAAAGAAAAGGATCGGATCCTCCCAATGGTAGTGTCTAGCGTCCGACCTTAGTCGGTCAATTTGGCTCTTGGGCCAATCCTCGGGAACTTTCTTGGAGACAAGATAGTTCACGATATTGGCATACCATGGGAATGAGTCGATAACAAAAATCGACTCGTCAGGGAAGGAGTCTCGAATCGGGGAAATCTCGGAAGTATTAAGATCTTCGAGACGAGAGAGATGATCGGCTACTACATTCTTCTTTCCAGGTTTATCACGGATGTCCAAATCAAACTCCTGGAGAAGTAAAATCCAACGAAGAAGACGCGCCTTCGCGTCCTTCTTCTCCATCAAATATCGTAGTGCCGTGTGGTCTGTGAACACAGTTACCTTGGATCCGATTAAATGAGATCTGAATTTGTCCAAGGCAAACACTACCGCAAGCATTTCCTTTTCGGTAACTGTATAGTTACGCTGAGCAGAATCAAGCACTTTGCTTGCGTAGTGAATTGCAAACGGGACGCCATCTCTTTTTTGTCCCAATACAGCCCCAACAGCATAATCTGAGGCGTCCGTCATGATCTCGAAAGGAAGAGACCAATCTGGGGCTTGTAAGATGGGTGCGTCCATGATCATTCCTTGTAACCGCTTAAAGGCCTCAAGACACTTGTGATCGACAATAAACTCCGCGTCTTTGCCTAAAAGCTCAGTTAGCGGTCGGGCAATCTTAGAAAAATCCTTTATAAATCTCCGATAAAATCCGACATGCCCGAGGAACGACCGCAACTGCCGTACGTTGGCTGGTGGCTGGAGTCGTCTGATCACGTCCACCTTGGCAGGGTCAACCTCCATTCCTCTCTTGGAGATGACATGCCCCAACACTATGCCCTCCGTCACCATAAAGTGACTTTTCTCCCAGGAGAGCACCAGATTGACCTCACAACATCTTTTGAGGACTCGGTCCAGATTCCTAAGGCAGGAATCAAAAGAGTCGCCGTGGACCGAGAAGTCATCCATGAAGACTTCCAGGAATTCGCCGACCATTTCGGCGAATACAGCAATCATGCACCTTTGAAAAGTACCTGGAGCATTGCATAGCCCAAAAGGCATGCGCCTGAAAGCATAGGTACCAAAGGGGCATGTGAACGTGGTCTTTTCCTGGTCCTCTGGAGCTATGGCTACTTGATTGTAGCCCGAGAACCCATCAAAAAAACAAAAGAATTCTTTCCCCGCTAGTCTTTCTAAAATCTGATCAATAAATGGTAGGGGGAAATGATCCTTTTTCGTCGCGGCATTCAGGCGTCTGTAATCCACACAGACGCGCCACGACGTGGGTACTCTTGTTACGATCTCCTCTCCGTCCTCATTGGTGGTCGTCTGAATTCCCGACTTTTTCGGGACAACATGGATTGGGGCCACCCACTTAGAATCGGAGATTGGGTAAATAAAACCCGCGTCGCACCATTTTTCTATCTCTTTCTTCACAACCTCTCGTAGATTTGGATTCAATCGACGTTGGAATTCACGAGAGGGTTTGGCTTCGTTCTCCAAATATATATGGTGCAAACACAGAGCGGGATTTATCCCGTGGAGATCGGAAATGCTCCAGCCTATTGCCTTGCGGTTCTTCTCCAGGATCTCTAGCAAGCGAGATTCCTGCTCCTCGGTCAATTGCGAACTGATAATGACCGGAAATTTCTTGTCTTGGCCCGCAAGGAAGGCATATTTCAGGGTTGTGGGTAAGGGCTTGAGCTCAGGGACGGTATGATCGTCTAAGAAGTCTGGCTCAATCCGATCTGGTTCGGTGTTGGAAGTGGCTGGATCCTGTTCTGCAGTGGCTGCCACCAAGCTCAGCTCTGGAGTCGGATCGTCAAAGGTCTCCATGCAATCGGCAAACGCCTCGTCCGACTCGTCATCCTCATCTTCCGATTGTCCTAAGGATGTAAGGACTGACAGGCCCACTTGGGCCTCTGTGTCATCGAAGATGTAGGGCGATGCAGGCTCCGAGCTGTACTCGTTCCTGAGGATCTCGCAGACTGACTCATGCACTGGATCATCTTCAAAGGAGATGGACACATCGGTGCTGGCTGGGTTCTGTCTCCATGGCCCAACTAAGTCTACATGTTCACGGTCTGTTTCGAGAGAAGAGTACTCGGTGCTGGATTCGGAGTCTGGTCTCTGTCATCTCGTCTGCTTCATCTCTAATTCCTCATCTCCGCCTGGAGTTTGGAACTGAATTTTCCCATTCTTATAATCGAATAAGGCCCCTGCTGTTCTGAGGAAGGGCCTACCCAAAATGATCTGGGAATCTCTCCAATTACGAGGGGTTTCCATATCGAGGACAGTAAAGTCCACCATGTATTCTTGCCCCTCGACTTTGATCACAATGTTCCTTAACTCTCCTTGAGACCTCTTAGTGGATTTGTCCGCGAACTGAAGAATAGCTCTAGATTTCCTAAGAGGTCCGAGATTAAGCCGCTCATAGAGGGCTGTGGGCATCAAATTGATCGAGGAACCATTGTCCAGGAGAGTGCGTGCAAACGCGATGTCATCAACATGACTCACTACATAGTGTGCACCCATGTCTCTTCGTTTCCGAGGAAACGAGTTCTTTATTGCACAAGTCGTGGCTACTGATAGGACGTGTTTCTCAACACGGCTTTTGGTTTTCCTGCTTACCTTAGTAGGTGTGCATCTCACCTTAAGATATTTTTGGAATGCAGGGGTCATTTCCACGAACTTGTCAAAGGGGATTGTGACCTTGATGTGTTTATTACAAAACTCAGCCATCTCAGGGTCATCTTTTTGGATTTTTTTGTTTTTCTTCTTCCCACCTTGAGAGCTTGGGGGAAAGGGATTATTAACTCAGGTTCTGGAACTGAAATATCTTCATTAGCTGCTGAAACTGAGTTCTGAACAAGACTCTGACTCGGACTTTTATACAGACTCTGACTCTGACTCTGACGAAAGGGAAAATGCTTGGGCGAAACCGGTGATGCTTCTTCCGCTTCTTCTGGCTGGTCCTCCTCAGATGGAGGTGCGGGCTCATCGGTGTCGTCGGACTCGGGATGACTGCGGGGCTGGTGCTTCGAGGACTCAGATGTCCTCTTCTTCCGCTGGCGGTGACGGTGGTGCTCCTCCTCTTCCTCCTCCGAATTCTCCTCAGGTCGAATTTCGGAGGTTCCTTCCTGTTGTGCCCGTGCCCGATCAGGTATGGTCACGGTCCTTCCGCTCCTGAGGGACATATGATTAACATTATCGTACGAAAGGATCTCATGTTCAGATAAATAGTTATCTGAATAGTATACCTGATCTCGGGGTCGGTTCTGGCCCTGCTGTATGCTATTTGGGTTGGCCTGAACCTGTGCGGGAATTGGAGTCCTTGGCGCCATTTGTTGGTCCTGAGCACGAGAGACCCGATTGATGTCGGTTCTCATGTTCAGGTAGTCGTTTTGCATCTGCTGGACCCTATCAGACAGGGTCTGGATCGCCAAGGTGAGGGACTCCAACTCGGTGGGCTGGGCTGGCTGCTGAGTGGATGCGGTCCTGAACTGGCCCTGCTGGCCGTACCGATACTGCTGCTGGGGCGGTGCTGGCCCCTGCTGGTAGGTGCGCTGCTGCGGCTGGTACCCCTGTTCTGGCCTGGACTGATATCGCGGGATTGTGACGGGCCTGGTTTCCTGGTAGACTGGGGTTGGGCGGTGTGCCTGGTCCTTCCCCATCTCGATTTGCCGGACTAGTGGGTCACGGCTATACCAGAGCCCGTTGATCTCGTAAACGGGCGGAGGCTCCTCGTACTCTGTCTCCACTGGTGGGGGTGCATGATGGTTCTGCTGGGTGTAAGTCTGATCCCAGCCGCTCTGAGACACCGGTGCCTGTTCCTGTACAAGATGGACTCGATGTACAGGTACAGGTGGTGCAGAAGGGGTGGGTAGCTTGATCTTGGCTACCTTTTCAGAGAGTTCCTCCACCTTCTTGGGAAGGCTCGAAAGAGACTCCATCTCCGCGACTCTCTTGTGGATCTGTTCGACCATGGTAAGCTTGTCTGCAATCATCCCCATGCTGGGGATGAGGTCCTCTGTCAGATCTGCAACAGTCCTTCTAGTTGTCTCATTGGATAGAATCGAGGGAGACAACTGATAGGCCCTTGTGGCCTGTGACCTGCCGGTTTCTGCCATCTGCTCTAGGATTTTCCACACGGCGTGCTCGTTCTTGTTCAGATAGCTTCCTCCGCAGGCGGCGCTGACTAACCCCTGCATCTCTGGGGTTAGGCCGCAGAACAAGGTCTGGACTAAGATCGCCTTAGAAATGCCGTGGCATGGGCATTTCTGTACTAAGTCATTGAACCTGTCCCACGCCTCGTGGAACGGTTCGCAGGGTCCTTGGGCGAAGCTGGCAATCTTCGTCCGCATCTGATTGGTTCTACTGAGTGGGTAGAACTTCTTCAAGAATAGGTCCTTGAACTGCATCCAGGTAGTACATACCACCCCTAGGTTTTTCAGCCAATGTGCAGCCTTATCTCCTAAGGCAAACGGGGTGGCTTTCAGCCGGATATAATCTTGGCCAACATTTGGATGGCTCAGATTATTGCAGACTAGTTCGAAGTCACGGAGGAAAGTGTACGGCTCTTCACTGAGGTTTCCGTTGAACTTCGGCAGCAGGCTAAGGAAGTGGGGCTTCAGCTCGAATGCCTGGTCGGGAACTGCAGGTGCTAGCCAATTCTGGATTTCATTCTCCGCCGGGTTATAGGTATCGACCATTGGTCGGTCGATCCCTTCAGCTACTATTATCCGCCCCATTCGTGCAGTGAGATCCGCATTTTTCTGTTCAGCTTCAGCAAGGCGTCTAAGGATTTGTCTCATCTGGTCCTCATCGGGCGGCATCTTTGGCGGCATTTCTCCCTCTAGTTCTGGGGATTGGAAAATAAGGTCGGTGTTAGAGGTTGAATTAAGGAAGGGATTACCGAGGCAATGATCTTCCTCGGTAATCTCAGAGGAGATAAAAGGGTTGGTTTGAGAGTAACCACCCTGAGCAGGAGGGAACCAGGACTCAAGAGGGTCATGAGTCCTGGGTGGTCCAAGGTGTGCTCGGACCGGAAAAGACGAGTTACTTGGGGGACTCATAGAGAGATCAGTGAACGGTGCGTCGAGATCTCCCCAGTTACTCATCTTGGTTAAGCAAGAAGAAGATAGGATTTTACTCCTACCTGAAGCAAGCACAAGATCAATCCAAGACCCTGGATTCACACTCAACACAGTGAAGGACTCAAAGTTGAGTCCAATTTATCTTGTAGTTTTTAAGTGTGATTTTCAAGCAAATCTAGCAAGGATTACACGGCCTAAAGGGAAGTCGGCTCAGAGCCGGATGCGTCTTCCCTGTTTATCCTGTCGCCTAAGATACCGCCGCTCCTTCCTTTCTTTGCTCCTATCCCAAGCCGATGGACTCAGTGACCACGCCCCTATCTACCTGCAAGCAGGCGGAGGCTGACAAGGCCGGAACTTCGCCCCGGGGGGTTACTGGCAGCTTGTCGCGAAGTACCGCAATTTCGCCCCTATCTACCTGAGACAGGCGGAGGCTACTTGGTACTAGTCAAAGAATCTGAAAATATTCGGCTCGTGATATTTGCTAGGATCAGTTAGAACGTGATATGGAAGACGGGGATTTGGGCTCTACCTTAGGGTGTTCACACACACTCAGGTACCCTCACTCAGCCTGAAAACAAGGTCGGGGATTGATGAATCTCCATTTCATCACCTTTATTCTATCATTTTGGCCTTAAAAACCCCAGCAAATGCATGTAAATAGCATTAATTTGTACATATTAGCATTCATTATTTATTGTATTAAATGTACACAAAATAAGGTTTTTAATGCCAAAATTATAGAATAAAGAGAAGAAAAGAAAAAGGAATAAAATATTGCAAATATTTTATGACCCTAACCCCGAGACCAAGTCCAGCATGGGCTTGGTCGACAAGGAATAAAGTAGGGGGAGATAAGGGCCAATAATACAATAAATATCTCATTTATTTATTCATTCATGCATTTTTGACACCTATTTTATGCATAATTATTTATTCATCAAATTAAAATCTTTTGTACATAAAAGTTGTAGATAATAATGTAAATAAAAATACAAAATTTAGTTTATGTGAAAATGATATACAGTGTACATTTTATACACATAATAAAAAGCAAAAATCTCAACTTCACAGACCCATATCTTGCAAATAAAAACCCCAAATCACCCAAACTCACCTTTAATTGTATATAGCATTTCATAAACTATTTTATAAGATTAGTTCCATAATTTTTGGAGTCCATCTGTGAAAGTTAGGTTTTTGGCCCTATCGTGTACATACTACCTGATTAAAATATTCATTTTATTCAATATTCATTATTTTTATAAACTCATGTTTCTAGAATCTTGTAAATAATGAATATAATTCATATACATATTAGCCTTGGGATAAAACCCAAAAGAATTTGTAAATAAAACAAGTCTATGTAATATATAGGCAAAATACCTATGAGGAGTATGTATATACATAAAAGAGGAAAAGCATTCTTTAATTATTCAATTCTCTTATATTTTTGTAATAATGTATATATTATATATATCTTATTAAAAATACAAATCCATAATAAAAACACATAAAATTAATCTAATAAATACAATGTATATACTATACAGGTAAAATACCTATAAGTATACTTGCATACATATGTACCTATTTGTTTAAGTATATGAATGAACTCATAAAAATAAAAATATACTTATACTCACAAAAATAAGTTATAAAATTATAAAATAAGAAACTAAAATAATAAAATAAAATAAATAAATTAAAAATAAAATATACAAAAATACATGTAGATATACACATATACACATTATTCAATTAAAACCGTAATAAAATAATTCATAAAAATAAATAAAAATCGTATTAAAATACTACATACAATAATAAAGATTTTTTATTTTATACTTAAAAAATAATAAAATCGTTTATTAGCTTAAATAATTCATTCTTTGATACTCCAGCCTATTTTGTCTTCTAGCGGCCCCCGTGGACCAACCACAGGCCGGCAAACGTTGACCTCGGGTCAACTCTTCAGACTCAAGGACGGCCCCTCTGACAAGTCACGAGAGGTCCCTCTTCCTCGATTTTTCACGCCGATTGTGTTGCTCGAGGGTGATAAGACCCTTCATGAAAAGTGTTCCTTGTACATCCCTCTCCCACGCCGTCCTCTTGGATTCTTTGTACATAGCCCATATCGCCCGCTATGGCCTAGTCAATAAGGGTGCCCTTTTCGTCTATAAATAAGGAACCTCTGCCCTCCGCCCAATTTTGGTCAATTTTCCCTCGTTCTCAGTCCCCACCTTCGGTCTAGCGTGCTCCTCCGTGACAGGGAGAAGCTCCTGGAGGGCTTGAGCGGGCTGGAGCGGCGGAGGTTGCACCCACGGCCGCCGCGTCGCCGGAGGTCCTGCTCCTTGGCCTCCCCGGCCAAGTTGAGCTGCGCACTTTATTTTTCTTAGGTAATTTTTATTCCCGTCGTTTTATTTCTGCATTTAAACTAGCACTTAGCTCGTAGGTGTAGCGTAGCCAGGCCGATTCGTAGTTCGCCGGAGCTCCGCTCCGGCGAGCTTTTCACCGTATTCCCGACTGTTCTCCAACCCGCTTTCACCTTCATTTCACTCCCCAACGCATTCTCCACTTCCTAATCACCTTGGCCAACCGGATCCTCTCCTGGATTCGCGAATCGATGCCCTCCTCCGCCACCTCGCCGGAGCATCGCCACCCACTGCCATATTCATGCTAACAGCTTCAACTTGGGCCGAGGAACTCCCCTCGAGCCACGTAAGCAGTTCCCTGCAGGTTAGGAGCAAGGAGGAGCTCCAGGAGACGCGATCAGAGATCACCGGAGGTACCTGGGAGCCCTCGACTTCTCCGACGTCGTGGTGGCGCTCCAGTGCCCCTCCGTCCGATCAGACACCTCCAGCAACGAGAGTCACCTGCCAGGAAGCCAGTGGGAGTCTCATAAGCCTCGAAGGACGCCGGAGGAGCGAGCTTGAGGGCGGGGAAGTTCGGCCATTCCGGCCTTCTTCCCTGTTCTTCCACCTCGCCTCTCTGCCGTCGGATGAAGGAGTCCTCCCCAGGTCGAGCCTCAACCGTCGGATCTGCCCGCGCTTCAACCGTTGGATCATGCCAGATGATCTAATCCCAGACGTCAGATGGCGAAGCGGTATCGACCGCTGGATCTGCGACGCGTGTCAAGTGGCGAACAAAGAACCGTTGGGTCGCGCGCACTTAGGGGGTAATTTTCACATATACCCCCGCTATTTTGTATATTTAATTTTTTAATACTGTAAATAAATTTGTGCATTGTAAATAAATAGTAAACTTTGCAGTAGGACCCCTGCGTTTGTCGTATTTACGTTTAGGTCCTTCCGCACCTCACGTGCAGTCCCACGTGAGGCGCGGGTATTTTGCATGCAACCCCTGGCGGGTTTTTGTAATTGCAAATTAGTGCTGAAAATTAAAATAAATGTGTATTCCAGTGGGTATTTTTGCACTTGAGCCCCTGTTATGTATTTTAATTGCAAAAATGCCCCTGCCAGGCTTAATTACTTTTTGTGTCTTTATCTATTTATTAAAAATACCTATTAGGCTTCTAAACATCCACAAAAATTAGGATAGGTGCTCTATGCCATGCTTGTTCACGCACATATTTTATTTCGCATTTTTTGCATTTTTCCTAATTATTAAAAATGAAAAAGAAACCATTTTTGGTACTGTCTAAATTAGAAAATACAAAAAAATTAGAAAATGTTTTTGAAAAATTCCAAAAAAAATATATATGATATATTTATATATATATTGAGTCCAGAAAATGAAAAACCCTAAAAATATGAAAAAGAAAATTAAAAAAAAATCATAAAACCCCAAAAGCAACATAAAAATTAGAAAAACTCTTTAAAAACCCTAAGAATACATTTTTCTCTTTTATAATTATCTATATATTATTATTAATATGTGAAAATTAATTTGGGCAATTTTGGGTATTATTTGATATTTCTAAAACCCAAATTATATACGGCTATTTATTTAGTCCTATATTGTGGACATTTTTGAATTGAAAAATACATAAAAATTAGAAATATAAAAAAAAAAGGGTTAAAAATATAAGTCTATATATTAAGTTTTTATGTTTATAAATATATATGTATATTCTATATTATTTCTCTCTCTCTCTTCATATATATATATATATCTCTTTATATATGAATAGTATATATATTTACATAATTAATAAAAAAAAGTATAAAATATAAAATCAAAATAAAAATTGTAAAAACAAAAATATAAAAAAATTACAAAACCCAAAACCCACAAAACAATAAAGGACATGCACAATTGATTGAATAATTGAACGATACATTAAATACAACCATTCGCCTCCCAGTGTTCGACCTCTACCTGTACTTACACCTATACACATTTACATGTAGAGTTATAATAAATTTTAACTCCACATTTTTGTTATTCATTGCATATATTTATTGTGGGTTAATTGTTGATTGATCTGGGGATCTTTAAGTGGTCAATTCAGCGACTTGATTTCTCGCCTCGTGAGATATCTAGACCCTTGATTTTCCCCGTTCATCAGGGATTAGTCTCCCGCAAACAATTTTTCAGCTTTTATTCCCTTTTTATGGTCAATACTGTTAGCAGTCCCGGTTTTAAAGTTAGGTTATCACTGTAATTAATCACCACAAAGCACGCCTATCGTACAGTCCCAATTTCCTTTTTAAATTAAGTGAGAAAATCAGAGAGGGAAATCGAGAAAAGCCGATGCAAGTTGAAATCGATGATGCGTATGCTGAGTACAGAATACTTACAGTGATCCTTCGCTTTTTGATGCAGGATGCAATACAGAATTGAAAACTTTATTCTACATGCGAATGCAGGCGATGAAAGCCGCTCCTAGACAGGCAGTTCTATTAGCGTGAAGAACAGTTTAATTTGAACTAAGTCCTGCGGTCTAGGTGCGTCTATTAAGTGTAATGTGTGGTCCTATTGATTACGAGCACAAACAAGTCCTAGAGTGGCTCGAGGAGCTGCTAGTGCAAGCTAAATTACCAATCACCCACACAGCACACGGGACACAGTTTCCACTATATTTACACGCGCGAGCTCCCAAACGGGAACCGCTGGAAATAATGCAAAAGAAAAATAAAATAAAAAGTACAATGACTCTCTTTCTCTCAACACACTTTAAATGCTAAGTCCTTGAAGCGTCGCCGACTCCTCGCGGTCCTCGCACAAAAATGAAATAGAGGTCAGAGAGTGACACAAAAATAAAGCAAAAAGAAAACAAATAAGAGAAATAATTACAAGAAAAACCGGGGGTCAGACTACCCGGGGATTAGAAATCAAACACTGCAAAAATATGCTACAATTAACCTAAGTCGTGCCTCCCCGGCAACGGCGCCATTTTGATGTGCGCTCCCGCACCCTTAGTTAATTCGGGCAAATTAATGGTCCAAATTAATTTTAAGTGTTCGTTGCAGTCGGATACGAGAGGTTGATCAAAAACCACTTAAGACAGATTTTGGTCAATTTTAAGCAGTGATATTTTTTTACTTGGTGGAGTCCAAGGTCGATCTCAGGGAGGCAACTGTCTCCTTAGGTGGATTACAGCAATTTTCAAGTGTTGATATTCGAGGGTCGAATCTTTTTGGTCTTTTTATTTCTTATGCAGACATATGCAGACAAATCTTAGCCAATTTAACTTTAAATTTAATTGATGTATCAAACGAAGTCCAAAAATAATGAAAATTGGCCAGATGGTTATTTATGATGAAAATGACCTACACTAATTTTTTTGGAATTTTTCGACTCAAAATAAATTTTCTGTGAATTAAATAAACAGACAGAGTGATTTTCAGTGTTTAATTTTTAATAAATATCAAATCACAATTTTTCCAAGAACTAACATTATCCTAGGAAGGTCTAATGATCAGGGACCTAGGAAAATTGACAGATCTAAAATTCACTGTGAAATGAATTAATTAAAATTAATTTAAGAAAATCATTAAACTATTTATTTAGGCCACGATATGCGTGCAAATGATACGAAATTTTTATGGAGTGTTAAAAAATGATGTCCTTAAGCTACTGTGAATTTTTGGTGATTTTTGAAGGCACTGATAATTGATTAAAAATCAAAAGGCATCACTGGGCAAAATATGTCTCAAATGAACCAATTAATTCATTGATAATTCAATTAAGCCAACAAAAATCAAACACGTGTACAAACAGATAGAGGACAAAATTCTCAACAACTTGCAATTTTTAGAATTTCAAAATGATGAAAAATGCATGCTATGGACACGTGCAAACACAAGGGTGTAAATGCAATACTGGAAATTAAAAATTCAATAAGTAAATATGCTGACAGGGACTAAAATGCAATTACCGATACTATGCAGGACTTCTATGCAATTTCTCCACGAACCACGTGCTCCTCACGTGATGTCTGCTTCACAGGGGCCTTTTTGCAATTTCTGAAAGCTCCAAGGGCGTCTATGCAAATAACCCAGGCCGCACGTGCTCCTCACGTGGGGCGGCCTAGGTTCGGGGGGCGTCGGAGGCTCGGAGGGAGGCTCGGGCCTTCTGGAGGTTCGGCCCAGCCTCGGTGCAGCTTCGGGTTACCCGAGCCTAGGCTTGGAGGCCGAGGCTCGGATAGGGCGACGTGGCGGCCTGAAGGCCCTTGGATCAAGATGGATCCAAGGGGTGTCGGTGAAGACGCGTGGCTCGATCAAGATACGTCAGATCTGGGATGATCTGACGGCTCTTCTTCTCCCAATGTTGATGACGCGGCGGGCTGATCACCGTTAGATCCTGGGCAATCCAACGGTCGCTGATGAGGGCGGCGAAGTGGACACGTGGAGAGGCGAGGGCCGTTCGATCATAGGATCGAACGGTTGCTGCTCCTTCTTCTCTATCGATCCTCCGCCGCCTGCGGAGGAGAGGGCTGCGCTCCGGTGAAAGCAGCCGAGCTCCGCCTCGGTCGTCAAGCTCCGGTGGTGAGCTTCGTCAGCCCCCACCTCGCTCGGAAGAATCGTCAGTGCGCGGCGAAGGCTCCGGTGGTCTCTGGATCCCTGGAGGAGGGCTGGAGCTCTGAGTCGATGAAGCTCGAGGAGAGCTCCGGTGAGGCTCCGGCCAATGATCAAAGGAGTACCTGCAAGTGTTAGACGTATAGCCGAGGCTCGTGCGTGCGATTGTGGAGAAATGGTACTGGTTGGCGAGGCCTACGGAGAAGTGAGGTGGTCGGGGGACGTTGCTCCGGCCAAGTGGCGGAGCTAGTGATCGATGAACGGTGGAGTGAAGCGTCTGACGATGCGGAGGGGTCAGCGAGGATGAGAGCTTCGACGCGGAGCTCGGCGGAGTGAAGGCGAGGCGTGAAGATGATCGTGGACAGGGAATAAAATCGGAGAAGATGAAGGGAAAAGAAGAACGAGATCGGAGGAGTAATGGAGGTGATTACCTGGGGATTGGGGCTCAGATTTGAGCTCCAGGTCGTCGCTCAAGAGGTCGGTAAAGCCCCGAGCTCAAGCAGCTACGCGGAGGGCGGCTGCGACACGGCGGTGGCACCGTGGATCTCGCCGGAGAAGAAGGGCCGTCTTCGCTCAAGGATTCACTCAATTCCTGTCACAAATCGAAGGCTCCGAGCTCTAGGTTCCTCTCTGGAGTGGCGGATGGGGCTGAATGTGGCCGGAGGCTGGGTATTTATAGGATGAAGGTGACGGCTGGAGTGGGTGAGTGGCGAAGTTGGTGGCTGTCGTGGGGCGAGTGTGGCGGAGATGGTGGTGTTTGAGGGAGCTGGCGAGGGAGAGGGATGAGTGGGGTGTATCGTGGGAAGGTCAGCGGCCGGCGAGGGTGGAGGGAGTGCTTCCGAGAATAGGAAGGGGGTGCCCCTCTCGCAAGGCAGAGATCGTGGGAGAGAGGGGGCACCCGAGGTAGGAGACGAAGTCTCCACCGTTGGATCTTGGGATCCAACGGTGGAGATCAACGCTTAGCGATCGGTTAGGATTAGATCTGGAATGCCCAGATGAGGGGTCATGAGAGCGCCACGTGGCGCGGTGTGGCGAGGCGCGGGCGGGCGGTCCTGATCAGTCCTTGGCGATCGATCGGTCGGCTGAGATTATTGGGGAGCTAACGGCTCAGATGAAAGGGCTGAGACTGCGATCGAAGGGCTCAAGATGTGACGCGTGGCGCACTGTGGGCGAGGCGCTAATGGATGGCCCAGATGAAAGGGTGGAGTCGATCTGAGGGTCGAGACTCGCTGGAAGATGGGCGGCTGTGATGAGAGGATCGGGGGCGCGGTCGAGCGGCGTAGATGACGCCACGTGGAAGGCTGAGAGCGCTGCGCTATCGGATGGTGGTGATGAGAAGTGGGAGATAATCGGACGGCTGAGGGAGTGAGCGCACGTGGTCACAGAGGGACCGTTGGATCTGAAGCGCGATCCAACGGTGGGGGGCGAAGGCGGATCAGACAAAGGGCAGCGGGCCGCGTGGCGCAATCAGAGGGCGCCACGTGGCCTGCTGTGAATGGTTGGAGGAAGAAATGCGTGTAGAGAGAAGAGGAAGCCGAATTTGGAAAAACTCAAAACATGAAAGTTGTAGATCTTGATGAGATCTACAAGTTTCATGTTGACCAAAGACGGAGGTGAGGTCAAATATGGTACAAAGATACATAAATATACATATGTAGTATACAACATGACCCAAAAACCCAAGTTTCTCATACAAGCTCCAATTTCAATGAAATTAGTCTCATTTTGAAGGTCTTTTGATATGTAATATTCTAAGAGTGAGTAGACCTAAGTAGGGGTTTGTATGCGGGCTTTATGTGTGTTTTAATGTACAGGGGTTCTCAGGATACTTGGGCTATTTTACAAGGGTGATTCCTCCCTGTTTTATTAATGAATATATATATAGTATAGAGAAGAAGTTATTTTGATGAAGATGTCTTTTACAGGGGATTTTTGGCTTCTTATTTAAATGCAGATGAGCTGCTATAATGCATGAATTATGGATGCATGCATGAGTGTTATTTATGCAAGATAAAAGGAAATATGCCTCTATTTTCTCGGGAACAAGGCTCTATTTTTGACTTTTGATGTGATGAATCACAGATTCATCAGCAGCTAGTCTCGATCTAGAGATTGAACAGATGGATGTGAAGACAGCTTTCCTCCATGATGACCTTGAGGAGGAAATCTATATGTTGCAACCAAAGGGCTTAATGGTCAAAGGTAAGGAAGAATATGTTTGCAGACTGAAGAAGGGTCTATATGGCTTAAAGAAAGCACCCAAGTAGTGGTACAAGAAGTTTAAGTCGTTCATATGGGAGCATGGTTACTCCAAGACTACTTCAGACCATTGTGTGTTCGTGAAGAAATTCTCGGTGATAATTTCATTATATTATTGCTTTGTGTTGACGACATGCTGATTGTAGGCAACAATGGAGAGTCAATTTCTAACTTTAAGAAAGAGTTGAGTAAGTCATTTACTATGAAAAACTTGGGGCATGCAAGTCCGATACTGGCATGCAGATCACTCGAGACAGGGGAGTAAGGAAACTTCAACTTTCACAAGATAAGTACATTGAGAAGGTAATTCAAAGATTTCATATGAAGAAAGCAAAGCCATCTAGCACCCTTCTTGGAGCGCATTTCAAGTTAAGTTCTAAAGATAGCCCACAGAGCAATGCATAAAAGAAAGATGGAAAGAGTTCCCTATTGTTGGAAATGCGAGCCCACGACGAGCCATTATGCAATAAATGTTATTGCAAATATCATTCCCTGATCTGAAATGAAGAATGAATAATTTGCACAATAGGTCCCTTAGTACAATTAGGGTTATGTACCATGGCCATCTTGATGATCATACAGCTGTTGATTCAACTAATTGAATCATAGAGGCTGGTGCTTGGATGAATATCTAAAGGGTTAGATTGAGGACTCATCAAGCACCGTCAAATGATTGTTAAGAGATGATCTCCAACCTGAGTAGGAGATGGCAATCCTTATCTCTAGAGGCTGATATCTGACCGACCTCTTGATGCAGGTCCTCTGCATAGGAATAGAGATTCGAAGGTGTCAAATTAGTTAGGACAAAGAGTTGACCTAACGAGATTGAGATAACCAAAGTCCTATATCGCATGCTGTCATGATATAGGCAAACATCCTCTGACCGGAGACAGATGTGTTACTATATGTCTGAGTATGTACATTTGGCAGACCAATAGGTTGATGACCTAACCAAGGTCTATACACCGGCGCACTGGTGTGCATGTAAGGGCATATGAGTAATACGATCTCTCAAAGGGATCATACAGGTTCATTTACTGAACCAGAAGACATGAGCTCACTCATGAGATATTGGGAAGAATCAAATTCCGTGCACGGTCGTCTCGCTTTGGAAGCTTGACTGAATTTGTTGGTTTGATATATACTTTTGGAAAGTATATGATCAAGACCTAGGTATTATATATGCTTTTGGAAAGTATATGATCGATACTAACTCCCAATGATCGAATGAGAAACTTACTGATAAAACCATGAAGTAGACAGTATAAAGTTGATCAAATACTTCAGGTTTAATCTGAGTCTTCCAGTATGCAGGATGTACAGGTATTGGGAATACCTGAGGGTGACGATTGTATAACCATGACGCTTCCATTCCTAGGGAGTGATGAAACGGGTCTGGATTTTAGTGACTCCTCTCAGTAGAGAAGTAATCTAATCTTGGTCCAAATGTTGGACATTGATCTGAATGTGATTCAGATGCAATAAGAAGATTAGATTTGCGGTCTTGATTTAATCAAGCATCTATGGGAGGCCCGCGATCTGGATTTGAGATATGATCTCAACATCCAAGTCACTATACGTGGAACAATACAATCGCCATGTCCTTATCTCCAAGTATCTGCGGAGAAAGCGCATTATCCTTGAATGGGTTCAAGATAATTTCATTGTTGATAATATGTATCCGAGCATTGAGAAAATGGATAATTAAATGTGATTTAATTATCATGAGTAATATGAATTTGATTCATATTATAATGAGAGATTATCTTAGATAATTAAATATGATATAATTATCAAAGATATAAATAATGTGAATGTGATTCATATTATTTGGACACAAGAGAATAGAGATCCAAGATGATTAAATGTGATTTAATTATCATGGATATGACTAATGTGGATAGCATTATCCGTATTAATCAAATATATTATAAATGTGATTTATAATATATAAGAGAGAGATTTTTGTAATTTACATTTGTTAATTAAATATTAATGTGAATTGGATTCACATTGGACATTAAATTGAAAATGTAATTTACATCTTATTTTGGGTTGTGAATATGATTCACAAATTTCCAATGGCATGATTGCAATGTTCACAAAATAAATTGAATTTATTTTTGTGAAATAATTTGCAACAAAAGTTGTTGCAAATATTGGAGAGAATCATGAGATAATATAATCTCATGTAATAGGAAAAGGAGGCTCCCTTCCTAATGAGGAGAGGGGACGGCCACAATTCCATAAGGAATGTGGTGGCCGTCCACCCTCCTTATGGAAGGAGGCTTGCCTCCTTTCCTATTTCTCCAATGGAGATTGATTTAATATAAATCAAATTATATTTATTATATATTTGATTTAATATTAAATTAATTGTTGTTGTGTTTTTAGCAACAAATCATGACCATTGAAAGAAACACAAATTAATGTGAACCATTGGATTTGTGTTGTCCCATGGATTGAGATCCATGGATCCCAAAACCTTATAAAAGGAGAGGCACCCCTTTGCTCTTCTTGACACACAATGCTTGAGAAGAAAATCTCTCTCTCTCTTTCTCACTCTTTCTCCCTCTCATGGCCGTCCACCATGGATGCCCTAGAGAGGTTCTCCATCGCCGCGGCATCGTCGTTATGCTGCCCGATTGTTTGCTCGTGGATCTCCATCTTGTTCGGTGTGTCTCGCTTGTGAAGAAGACGTCGGATCTCGTATGTCGAGATCAGGAGATCCTACTGCTTGGATCATCAACATGGATTGCGAGAAGCACGCAGCTCATCCCCGCGCTCTCAAGCGTCTCCTCCGTCGGATCGGACTTGAGACAGGAGGTCTCTTTGTTTAGAGACTCGATCGCAACCACGCTTCAAGAGGTAATCCTAATACTTGTTTGTGGTTTAGACGAAATGATCCAATAAGTGTTCTTCGATCATGTGGTTTCGTCGCATAAAATTTTTTAATTTCCGCTGCATAGAACAACTAGTACGACTAGTCGTTCTTCGTCGTATCCGATACGACGATCACGCTTCCGTGATGCGCTTGAGGATCTAATCATATCCTTCAAGTGGTATCAAAGTCAGGTTGACGGTTTCGAATATGATTCGCAAACCGAGGAAGACTTTGGGTTCGTTAAGGTCGTGAAAGTTTCTATGGCATTTAATTTCGCAGATCTGTTTAGTAAATAATTTCGGCCATATTTAAAATGTTTAAGCACGAATTATTTACTTGAATTTTGTTCCCCATTAAATAAGGAAACCATAGGATCTGAGTTTACGTAAATCGGATTTCGTATGCTCAAGATATGGTTGTTTTATTGAACATGTATGCACTGTTGCGGGAACTGCAGATCTTAACATGATTAAAGAGTTAATTACTGTTTAGATCCACCTCGAAATGCGTGAAAAACCACTTGGGTTCTGTCCTAAATCAAGTTAGAAATCTTTGAAAATTGATTTTGTCTAATTTAGATTTAATTTGATTGAGATATGTTAATTTTAGTGAGTAGGGGTCACTACTAAAATTGCAGTCCTAATCTAGAACCAAGTGATTGTCAATTAGTGAAATTAATTGTTAACGTCGTGTAATAATCATGAAAAATATTTGATAAATATTGGAAGATGATTATTTACCTAATTGACTTGGCCTCAACCAATTAATTGATTAGATTTGATCTAAATCTTAATTGGAAACACAATCACCAAACTTGATGCTTGAATAGGATTGGGAATTTGTGTAGCAAATTTCCTTATAATCAAAAATGTTTTGATTATTACTATATGGTATAATTTCAGTTGAAAAACCGATGATCTTCTCAAGTACAAATTGATATACCTGGCATTATTCTTTCCCGAGGTGGATATGGTGTCTAGTCGGAGAGCATTGGGGTTGCGGGTTGCAACGTATATGGTCCGTCCCACTCTCGTCGGTACTGGCCATGACAGCGGGTAGGGATTGTATAATGCCGGAGAAAATCAAGGTGTATTTTTCTAATTATTAAAATTCGAATTAATACGTATTTTGAGATATTACCATATATATTCAAGTAAAAATAATCAAGTTTGTTGATTGAATTGGATTGATAATTAATTTAGTATGATTAAATTGATTATGTTCAATTGAGATACTCTATTATGAATAGAGTTATTATTTCCCTTGGAAGAATTAATTATATGAATGTGATTCATGATAATTAATTAAAATTTGAATATGATACGGATGATCATGTAAGTGACATCCATGGTCTCCCGTCAAGGCGAAGAGTTCCGTCGCCAGGGATTGCATGTGGGAGACGCCTGTCCGAAGTGACAGCTCCTATATGCAAGCGCATCTGGATCGGGTTCTTTGTTTCTCGAAAGAGTAAGGCCGTATACGTAGTGACCCCAATATCGGATCCTCGTATTATTGGGGCGATATTGGATTGCGTATAGCGAGTATTATTCCTGTTGACGGTTGGTTAATGACGGGTCAACATCGTCTTAGGGGTGGTGGGCCCGGGTGTTAAAGACTGAATTGGGAGATGCAAGTTGGACTTGCAAGGCGGAATGTGTTCCCGCTTATTTTTATCGGAGTTGCAGATTCTCGTATTATTGGGATGTAAGAAAGATAAGGAAAGTGATCCCAGATCTTGCTGAGATATGTTGGTAAGTATATCTCTTACATTGAAAGTAAATAAGAGAATGAACTTTCAGTGTTGACAAGGCAAGACAACTTTGATATAAAAATTCCTAAATCAAAGTAAAATATGTATGTATATATAAATATATACACTTATGCAAATTTCTTATTTCAGATAATCCTTCGTTAAACCCACTCAATAATATACTCAATAATAACCAGTAAGATATCATGGATTGGACTCATGATCCAGATATTGTGCTTGCAGTTGGACACATAATGTATGTGGTTGCAACATGCAAGTCTCCTCATACTAATGAGGAATGACAATTAAAATAGATAATAGGACTACAACCCTAGGGTTTGTATGTCTCTATAGTCTTGATCTCATCGGATGTACTTTGGAAGTGACATGTCGATGATGATCGCAATTGTCAATTAATCCTTATAAAAATCAATGAAGATATTCTGGCATACATATGTGCTCTCAACATTTAATCATGAATGACGTGGTTCTCTACATCATGTAGAATGGTAGCTCTATGAGAGATGACGTATTCAAATTGTTTGAGTACCTACCTGAACCAATGTTTCAAGAGTCTAGATGGATGTAGACATGATGAGTGTCATCATTCTACTGTCTATACTCTAGTCATTCATAAAGCTTCATAATATTCATATTGTATGAATTTAATGAGGCTTGTATAAATGTTGAAATACTCTTACATTGAATTCTTTTGAATTTAACGTAAGAGATCCTTAGTCTTAAGCAATGGTTGTTTATAGATAAAGGGAGCGCAATGGAAGCATGGCTTGAACCAAATGAGAAGTATAGTCAAAGGGTTGGTTATATTTCTGTGACTTCCATATGACATCCAAAGAGTTGGATGAATGCCAACACTACAATAAGTTGATGTGTTGATAGTATGACTATCAAGTCTGTCTAGAATCCTTAGAGAATGACTCAGATAGAACATCAGAATAATCTGCATAAATCATTGATATTGACTTGCTTATTGAATAAGATAAAGTCTTGTAATTGTATCTCAATCTTCTAAAAAACTTGCAATGGGTTGCATATGTTTTTAGAAGACCGGAAAATTTGATCTTAAAGGTTTATAGTTATCCACATGGATATTGATGCAGTTGTTGCAACAATCTCTATTGGATTGATAGACTTGTTAATTTCAGTGGGAGAGCCCTTAGTCTTAGAGAATGTCTCTATGACCTGGATATTAGAATACATTCATTATTTATTTCTAAGTGTTGGAAATAAACATGAATTCTGTAATAAATCTATCATAAAGAGTTATGATGGAGATATTTCTGACAGTAATCTAAAATCTAGTGGACTCCACTTAGAAAATTAATGAATGGTTCATTAACATTTCTAAATACTGAAATTAAACCTTAAGATCAATAGGAGGATGAAGATCATTTGACAATGATCTAGCATCAAGCCTTGGACATTTGTCTATTGATTTGATCAATAGAATAGTAAGAGATGAAATTTTAGAATGTCTAAAATTTCAAAACTTACATACTTATGAATATTGTATTCAAAGTAAAATGTCCACTACACCCTTCTTTGAGAATGGTGTAAGATGTCAAGGTATTCAGGATCTCATACGTATTGATGTATGCGGATCATCTATATCATAGTAAACATTATGGATATATGATATCTACTGATGATTATGTATGATATGAGATTTCTTCTCTTCACCTAAAGAAACCTTTGAAATGTTCAAAGATTTCATAATTTTGGTTTGGAACCAAAGCCTGAAGGAAGATGAAAATGAATTTGGTCTAATCTAGGCAATCAGTACCTGTTAGATGAATTCAAATAATGGCTTATGGAGATATGAATATCATTTCTATCTCAATCCTCCTAACACACCTTAACTCAATAGAGTTATAGGGAGATACAATTGGATCATGTGTGACATGATCTTATCAATGATGAATTTTAGCATAATTATCCCTTAGTTTCCAGGTATATATATGTGTAGTAGAGACTACAATATATATCCTTAATAAGGTTCCATGCATGCTGGAATCTAGCACTTGACAGTGCTGCTTCATTAGGAAAATAAAGGATGGTATTGGATACCTACTTTATAACCTTGAGATTCTTAAAATATCTCATCTCTGAGAATGTGATTCTTAGAGGTTGAGACTCTTGAGAATCAAGATGAAAATGAAGTGTAGGAACTCATTTAATCTTGAAAAGATAATGAGGCTCCGAAAATTGGAAACTAAAAGGACAATTAAAGATGAAACACTAAAACCTTTTCAAATGAGTTTGAGGAAGGATTCCACGTGTCAGAGAAATCTGACAATGATAGAACTTCATATGATGAAGCTTCTAAAGATCATAGCATGGATAGATGGATGTTAGCAATAAAAGTCTAATGTAGACTTCATATACAAGTGTTGTATATGGACCCTCGAGGATCCACCTATATGGGTAAGACCTGTAAAGGTGTAAATGGATCTTCAAGAGAAAGGGAACCTGATGAGAAGGTTGAGACCTTCAAAGCATGGTTCGTAGCCATGAGCTACACACCGGAAGAGAAGACATTGCTTGCGATGAGACTTGCTCTTCGGTGACCATGCTTAAAATCATCAGAATATTGCTAACCTTAGCTACACAACTTGACTATTGCATCTTCAAGATGTAAGTCAATATTGCATTCCTCTACGAATACCTCTCTGAGGATATTCACATGAAGTAGCCCCAGGGCTTCATGTTGAGGAAAGCAAGGTGTGCAAGCTAGAAAGCTCCATCTATGGACTCAAATAAGCTTCTTGGAGCTGGACCATAAGATTTGATGAAATTATAAATGTTATGATTTCATATAGAATCTTGATGAGCCATGTGAATCTTAGTTGGATTACCTTTTGTGTTCATCGTGCTAAATGTAGATGATATCCTAATCATTTAAAATGATATAAGGATAATAATAAGTGTTTTATAATCTGGTTGTTCCATAACTTGAGATATGATCTCAAGGATACCTCTTGGATCTTAGTTCTGAAGGTGTTCAGAAGCAAAGAGAAGGGGGTATTGGGATTGTCACATTAGTGGTACACATTGGACATATTCCATTTTATGGAAAATTCCAAGAAAGGCTTCCATCCCTTAAGATATGGTACTGACCTATCTAAAGGGATAGCACCTCAAAGAGTTGAGGAAGTGAGTGCTAGAACTACTTGCACTTGTGCATTAGTTACGTGAAGCTGAGTGTATGCAAAATGTGTACAAAAGCCAGATATCTGCCTTGTAGTGGGAGTAGTAAAGTGTTGTTAATCCTGCTATGGAGAGAAAACACTTGATTGCAGTAATAACAAAATCTTCATAGAGGACAAGATTTTTGAGATAGTGATCTCAAAGTCTTATCTTCAAAAGCTTAAGACTTTATAGATGGAGATCTAAAAGGTCTTAACTTTGGATACCTTTGGAGATAGAGATCTCCAGGAATAAGGGTATTCTGATAAGGATTATGGAAATGCTGGTTATGATAATTATTAAGATGTAGTGTCAAGGACACTATACATAATAAGATTGAGTAGGTTGCATAAGATGCAACATTTGCATTAGATGCGAGCATTGTTACTTGGGATATGCAAGTGCCGTAAAAGGACGTGGCATAGTCTCGCGGGAACAGAGTGATTGATCAGCTTACCTAGCTATTTTCTTAATAGCCTATGATTGGCACATGAGTGTGGGTTTAAATGATTAGCCCATCAATGGCTCTTTGGGCTAGTGGGAGATTGTTGGAAATGCGAGCCCACGGCAAGCCATTATGCAATAAATGTTATTGCAAATATCATTCCCTGATCTGAAATGAAGAATGAATAATTTGCATAATAGGTCCCTTAGTACAATTAGGGTTATGTACCATGGTCATCTTCATGATCATACAGCTGTTGATTCAACTAATTGAATCATAGAGGCTGGTGCTTGGATGAATATCTAAAGGGTTAGATTGAGGACTCATCAAGCACCGTCAAATGATTGTTAAGAGATGATCTCCAGCCTGAGTAGGAGATGGCAATCCTTATCTCTAAAGGCTGATATCTGACCGACCTCTTGATGCAGGTCCTCTGCATAGGAATAGAGATTCGTAGGTGTCAGATTAGTTAGGACAAAGAGTTGACCTAACGAGATCGAGATAACCAAAGTCCTATATCGTATGTTGTCATGATATAGGCACACATCCTCTGACCGGAGACAGATGTGTTACTATATGTCTGAGTATGTACATTTGGCAGAGCAATAGGTTGATGACCTAACCAAGGTCTATACACCGGCGCGCTGGGGTACATGTAAGGGCATATGAGTAATACGATCTCTCAAAGGGATCATATAGGTTCATTTACTGAACCAGAAGACATGAGCTCACTCATGAGATATTGGGAAGAATCAAATTCCGTGCACGGTCGTCTCGCTTTGGAAGCTTGACTGAATTTGTTGGTTTGATATATACTTTTGGAAAGTATATGATCAAGACCTAGGTATTATATATGCTTTTGGAAAGTATATGATCGATACTAACTCCCAATGATCGAATGGGAAACTTACTGATAAATCCATGAAGTAGACAGTATAAAGTTGATCAAATACTCAAGGTTTAATCTGAGTCTTCCAGTATGCAGGATGTACAGGTATTGGGAATACCTGAGGATGATGTGATCATAAACGATTGTATAACCATGACGCTTCCATTCCTAGGGAGGGATGAAACGGGTCTGGATTTTAGTGACTCCTCTCAGTAGAGAAGTAATCTAATCTTGGTCCAAATGTTGGACATTGATCTGAATGTGATTCAGATGCAATAAGAAGATTAGATTTGCGGTCTTGATTTAATCAAGCATCTATGGGAGGCCCGCGATCTGGATTTGAGATATGATCTCAATATCCAAGTCACTATACGTGGAACAATACTATCGCCTTGTCCTTATCTCCAAGTATCTGCGGAGAAAGCGCATTATCCTTGAATGGGTTCAGGATAATTTCATTCTTGATAATATGTATCCGAGCATTGAGAAAATAGATAATTAAATGTGATTTAATTATCATGAGTAATATGAATTTGATTCATATTATAATGAGAGAATTATCTTAGATAATTAAATATGATTTAATTATCAAAGATATAAATAATGTGAATGTGATTCATATTATTTGTACACAAGATAATAGAGATTCAAGATGACTAAATGTGATTTAATTATCATGGATATGACTAATGTGGATAGCATTATCCATATTAATCAAATATATTATAAATGTAATTTATAATATATAAGAGAGAGATGTTTGTAATTTACATTTGTTAATTAAATGTTAATGTGAATTGGATTCACATTGGACATTAAATTGAAAATGTAATTTACATCTTATTTCGGGTTGTGAATATGATTCACAAATTTCCAATGGCATGATTGCAATGTTCACAAAATAAATTGAATTTGTTTTTGTGAATAATTTGCAACAAAAGTTGTTGAAAATATTGGAGAGAATCGTGAGATAATATAATCTCATGTAATAGGAAAAGGAGGCTCCCTTCCTAATGAGGAGAGGGGACGGCCACAATTCCATAAGGAATGTGGTGGCCGTCCACCCTCCTTATGGAAGGAGACTTGCTTCCTTTCCTATTTCTCCAATGGAGATTGATTTGATATAAATCAAATTATATTTATTATATATTTGATTTTATATTAAATTAATTGTTGTTGTGTTTTTAACAACAAATCATGACCATTGAAAGAAATACAAATTAATGTGAACCGTTGGATTTGTGTTGTCCAATGGATTGAGATCTATGGATCCCAAAACCCTATAAAGGGAGAGGCACCCCTTTGCTCTTCTTGACACACAATGCTTGAGAAGCAAATCTCTCTCTCTCTCTCTCCCCCTCTCATGGCCGTCCACCATGGATGCCCTAGAGAGGTTCTCCATCGCCGCAGCATCATCGTTATGCTGCCCGATTGTTCGCTCGTGGATCTCTGTCTTGTTCGGTGTGTCTCGCTTGTGAAGAAGACGTCGGATCTCGTATGTCGAGATCAGGAGATCCTACCGCTTGGATCATCAACATGGATTACGAGAAGCACGCGGTTCATCCCCGCGCTCACAAGCGTCTCCTCCGTCAGATCGGACTTGAGACAGGAGGTCTCTTTGTTTAGAGACTCGATCGCAACTACGCTTCAAGAGGTAACCCTAATACTTGTTTGTGGTTTAGACGAAACGATCCAAGAAGTGTTCTTGGATCATGTGGTTTCGTCGCATAAAATTTTTAAATTTCCGTTGCATAGAACAACTAGTGCGACTAGTCGTTCTTCATCGTATCCGATACGACGGTCAATCTTCCGTGATGCGCTTGAGGATCTAACCATATCCTTCACCTATGCATTAGTCACATATAGTCTCATGTATGCCATGGTTTGTACGAGGTCAAATATTTCTCATGCTGTTGGAGTTGTTGGTAGGTTCATCTCAAATACAGGAAAACAACATTCGGAAGTAGTTGAATGGATCTTGAGATATCTTTGAGGTACTAGCAGTTACTCTCTTTGCTTTGAAGCAAAGAAGTCTATCTTTTTGGATACACAGATTCAGATATGGCGGGTGACATTTATGGGAGAAGATCCATATCTGGCTACATGATGTCCTTTGCAGGTTGCGCAGTTTCTTGACAGTCTCGTCTCCAGAATTATGTTGCTTTATCCACTATAGAGACAGAGTTAATTGCATCTACAGAGGCATGCAAGGAATGATATGGATGAAGAAGTTCATGCAGGAACTTGATTTGCATCAAAACAAGTATGTGCTTTACTGTGATAGTCAGAGTGCTATTTACCTTGGCAAGACCTCTGCATTCTATGCAAGATCGGAGCACATCGATATCAGACATCATTGGATGCATGATGTGTTGGAATTGAAGCAGCTTGTACTTGATAAGATCCACACAGATGACAGCGGTGCCGATATAATGACAAAAACTTTGCCGCTTGGAAAGTTCGAGAGATGCTGCTCCCTCACAGGTTTGGAGTATTTTCCACATCGTCGGTGAGGGGGAGATTTGTTGGATGTGTTCCCCTCTTTGTGGAACATATTCCATACATATAATACATTGGTAGTCTTATTTGAAAAAGGAAAAATCAATTATTGATTAGAGAAGGAGATCGATTACCTTTTAGGATTAGGAGTTATCTTTTCCTAATCCTATTGGAAGTAGGAGTCCATATTTCCTTATTTGCCCATCTCCATAGAGTATGAACAGGGGGTATGGGGTGCATACCAGGATCATCCCAGCACAAGCTCTTCTAGCACAAGAAAGAAATAACAGATAGAGAGATAGAGAAAGAAGGTCCGTGGTTGTCGCGAAGTTTGGAGGGAGTAACCTTTGGAGAAGTTCTTTTCCAGCATTCCTCCCTACAGTTTGACGACGAATTTATTCGTTTGGTGATATTTATCCTCTCTAGTATTCTCCATTGTTTGGTGATTTGTAGCACCGTATTGAGGGCCAGGCTTTTGTAAGCCCCTCACGAGAGATTACTTCGATTATAGTGCTTGATTTTGGATGCGATCAACTCCGTGGTTTTTCCGTCACATTGAGGGATTTCCACGTTAAAAATTCTCCGTGCATCTGTGGTTGATTCTGTTTGTGGTTGAGATACTTTCTCGTATTTGATATATCGTGCAAGATCAGCCTATCGACTTTGGTTATTTTACCGTAATTCAATTTATGCGGGAAATCTGTTCCCAACAATTCCTATGAATTTCAATGAATACTATGTTCATTGCAAAATTTCAAAAGATATATATGCATATCAACGAATGGTATAACACCAGTTTCTTTGTTGCTATATATAGACCAACTTTCTTCTTGCAATATAACAAAAAAATTGCAAGAATGACAGTGGATAATAATCGACGAATTACTTGTAGGCAAAGGTTAAATCGATTATGTTATTTGTTTTGACTTTGGAATATATATAGAGAGAGAGACGTGTATGTATGTATGATTGTTTATTTATATTTAACATCGGATAATATAGCAAAAGTTCATGCAGTAATCATACTTTTACCTTAAAAATGGCGCAAACTACAACAAAATGAGCAATGACTTTTTTTCAAAATCCATCATTAATCAGTCGTTATTAAATATATAACACAATAATATTATTCGTTGTAAATTTTTTATACTTGAAATTAGCATTGAATATAATATACACCGTTATATCATTAGTGGCGGTCTATATAGAGATATTTATATGTTATTATTTTTCGTAATTTTAATTAATCATTGTTAAATTTTTAACTAAAAATTTAACAATCAATTTTAAAAAAATGGGCTGCCTCGAAACTATCATGGATGATACGTGTATTATTTCCTTGTGCCCTATGGACAAAACAATTGAAAACTTCTTGCCTCGACCTAGTCTCCTATGCCTGATTAGGAACATAAGGAACATGTATCATATCTACCCCTCTCTCTCTCTCTACCCTTCTTGATCAAAGTGCATGTCCCTTCCCTACAACCTTTGCTACTATATTTTTTTCGTTCTTTACCATCTCTCTCACTCTCACTCTCACTATATTTTTTTGTGCTTCACGGAAATATCATAAACCAAGTTCACAACCTCAACATTTGTTATCTTGCAATCGATATCAGGTTGCGTAGGTAGATTGTTCTTTTGATTGACATTTTTTTCCTTTTTTTATTAGGAGCGTTCATTTTCCTTTGAGGTTTTTTGGTTAAAAAGATCAGAAGTCATTCATCGTTGAAAACAACCGTGAGAGCTAAGGCCAAAAAAGGACAAATAATTATTATTCATTATGATTTATGCTATTTTCTGTAGTTAAATATATAATAACAAATATTATATGCTATTTCATTCTTTAAATTTCCAACGAATATCATATTAGTTGCTTTTTCAGAAGGAATCGCATAGCAACGATAATCCGTTGACTTTTTCCTCTAATTTTTGTTAATTTAAATAATACTTAATGCAAATTTTAATGCATATGCCAAGGGATAAACCGTTTCCGTATTAACTTTTTGCAATGAATATAACATATATTGCTAATTTCAAGAAGTTAATTTTACAATGAATGATATTCGTTGGTATATATTTAACATTGAAAGATAGGCAATGAATATTCAAATTATTCGTTATCTTAGGTCAATTTTCTTGTAGTGGGTGAATTTCTTTTAACTACTCCTTAGTTAGGCCAACGCAGTCGGAATGTTGGAATTAGGAGAGATCTCTGTACAAAAGTCGGATAGACAAAAAAACATGTGCAGTAAAGAATAAGTTCAAGGGTTTTCATTACTTGTGCCATTTTTAACTTCTGTTATATCAGTTATGCCCATCTTTTTTTTGTAATATCAATTGTACCCCCTGGAATTCTTGCAAAATTCATAGTTATGTCATTTTGTAATATTGGTCATGTCCTTATTTTATCTTGATAAAAGGGTAAAATTGTGACTTTTGTATAAAAAATCAAGAACACTGATGATATTACAAAAAAGAAGAAGGAGCATGACTGATATTGCAGAAGATAAAAGAAGGATATAAAAACCCTAAGTGCCTGTTCGGTTGGGGGGTTACCCCCAATTTGGGCGGGTTACCCCCCAAATCCCACATTCCTAACCCACTAGTGGGGCCCACTTCCTTCCAATAAAAAATATATATTATACCATTATATCATCTAAAAATCATAAAATACTCAACTTCTACTCATTATTCCAAATTTCAATACAATCACATCACAACAACTACCCACTTTTTCAAATTCCATTACAATCATATCATAATAACTACGCACTTTTTTCAAATTCCAACACAATCACATCACACAAACACTCCCAACCTTTAACTCAGCAACCAAACATACAAACACAAAACCGGGTTATCTTCCTCTAGATAACCCACGAACCAAACACACCCTAAGTTCAAAGTAGAAAGGATCCACCGCTAATATTGAACATAAGAATCCACGGGACCCCTTCTAACTATAGAATAAAGAGGAGTTAAGCATACCCTTTTTCATGTATGGTTTGTGAAAATCCCTATTGGGCACATGATCGTCGTAAGACCAACCACTCGTCCATGTGGAGATCACAATTATTGTAACCAACTTGATGGCACTAATGTTTACGTGGGAACATAAAGGGAGGGAGATCACATGTGCTTTAGATATCAATAATACTTGCATGCACTTGTCATGAGTGCATGCACTATAGCTAACAGTAGCAAATGAGATTAATTATTCTTAAGCTGGATGGATTCTCGATGTAAAGCAAGCAAGGAATGTGTGGCGAGGAAAAATATATAGCAGCATCTTTGTCTGTATAGGGCAATCGATCTCCTATCGTGACAATTGATGACATCATCACTTCATGGATTCTTTATCATATATGTCCGTCCTCGGTTTGCAGTCTCTAGACATGTGTCTCTTCATCATTAAGAGATGGACCCAATACCCCATAAGATGAGGAATCTCCCTCCCCTTGACAACACCCTATCTAGCTTCTAAACTATTTCAGAGCTTGAGTAAAGAATGTTGAGATGGGAACAAACTTGACAACACCCTATCTAGCTTCTAAACTATTTCAGAGCTTGAGTAAAGAATGTTGAGATGGGAACAAAATAGAAGTCCTCGCGTATAGATTACAATTAGGTTGCTAGTTTCAAGGCATATTCATTCTTATCTCTTGTGATCTTGCTAGTTTTAGAACTTATAACATCACTCTCAAAAAGCATTTAAGCTTTCTATTGGAACTTGCTTGTATCTTTTTCTTTTTTTTTCTTTTACAACTCTACTAGAGTTGGGTCATGTCCGACTGAAATCCTACCAAGTTTATTTAGACATACGGGTTAATGGTTCGACCTAGGCTTGTTTTTTTCCTGAAGTCCTGGCTCGAATACATCGTAAAAATCAATGGATGTGCTTCGAGATTGACATACAAAATCAACATCAATCTTATATGATCCACACATGCCGTATGAACTTAGTTGTTTTACCCTTTTTTTTAAAAAAAAGATCGGAATTTCATTTGATCAAAAGTTTGGTAGCATGCTACCAACAGGGCGATACAACATATGTTCGGGGTAGGTTTGCAGGACACACAGATAATACAAAAGATAAAGACAAAAACTAAGGCGATGCTCTTATTGGTTTAAAGTGTGTCACATTTTGAGTGATGCTGCTTAAAATAAAACTATATGTGAAGTGATGATTGCATTATCTTATAGTCAAAAGAAGAGCGTGATTGGGTCTACTAAATAGTTTAGTTTATGGGTGAAATTTTAGCTGGGTTGACAGACCTGAAAATAGTAGGGATTAGCTACGTGTTGGTGTTCAGTCCATCAGTGATTTTTTTTAAACTAATCATCTTCTTATTGGCTGAATAATTAAACTACGTGCGTTGAACAGAATCAAAGTCTGCAAATTCGGTAAATGGATTTATATGAATTAGGAATTGATGCACTATTAAGCTTGGGCTTGTGTCAGTAGCATTGAGGTGGATATTTGACAACAAAGATGTGACGAGAAGATGAGCTAAACACATATGTAGTTGAATTCCTTCAGGGTGTTCAAATTGTGGGCGCCAGTGTCGACTGTTTACTGCATTGTTAGTGTGTCGAGGCCGATGTTTTACCGTCGCCCTTGATTATCTTAGGACGAGGTTTGATGTCGCCCTTGATTATTTATAAAATGAAATATCCACCTGTATACCGAATGCATTACCTTTATCTTTTCCTCCAATGTGTATTCACTACATACATATCACACACACTTGCCAATAAGTAACCCTTTCACCAGATGTGCAAGCATTCCCTTCGTCTTCACCTTTACCATTTATTTTTTTCGAATTTAAGATGATGTATACAATGGTAACTCTGACTTCAATATGTATGATACCATTTTTTCAGAATGCACAGTCACTTAAAGCATACGTAACCATAGAAAGCTCCCTTTCTTACAATATAAAACATTGATTATATTGCCTTACAAACATGATTTGACATATATGAATAAAAGAGACAAAAAAATCCACATATCTCATAAAATTAATCGAAAACCATCCATTGAGGGGTGCTTGCAACAGCACAACACCCCCCCCCCCCCAAGTCTCGTAAGATTACCAAGTATTTTATGGCATACAATAAAAGTTGTACCGTTAAGTAAATTCTACATTTTGTACTAAATCAACTTTTATTTTTTTATATCGTGACTTTAAACACGAATAAGCTCATCTATAAGGCATTGTTTATTTAATTTTTTTAATCAAATCAAGAATATTAAGAGTACTTACATTCTACAAAATACCAAAATATGGATCTAAATGGTCAAATTTAGATAATGATATACTTGGTGTGTTGCATGTGTGAATACCAATGTAGGTACATATTTGGCGGATAAAGTCAATGAAGAAAAAACCATGTTCTCCAAACGAACATGACCAAGGGTGCATTTGGATAGAGGTTTATCTGGTGGTGGGTAACATGTTTCTGTGTTTTGGTGCTTGGATAGAGGGCTTGATGCACATTCCACTCAAACATTGACGGAATTCTCGCAAAGTAGAGTCGTGCCTAATCAACATGGTGTCAGATTTTCTTATTACACCGACCTGCATCATCAACCCCGAAAAATCTCTTCTGAAGATCATGCGTCCTATGTCGATATTAGTCAAAATAGTCATTCCGTTGTTGAGAACGACATGTCTCGACATCATGAGTACCAACTCCATATTGTTTGAGGAATGAAGGGTAAGTAATCATCACAACATAAAATTTGTGAAAAATAGGGTGGGGGCAGCCATGTTGGCTACCCCTAGAGGCGGCCCCATTTTTCCCTAATATAAAAGTATGGATATATTTAAAGACGCATAAGTGAAAATATGGTGTGTATGGGACGGAGACAATGGGGGCGGGAGGGGGCCAATCTCCCAATTTATTTCTTTATATACTATTATATGATTATAATATAATATGATCTATATACAAATTAGTGAACTATAAACATCAATAAGTTGTATATAATACCTCCCCATCTTCCATTAACAAGTTGTATATAATGTCCCCCCCCATCTGTAAATGATTTGTCACCTTATCCATATCATACAGATTTTGACATCGTATCCGCGGTTATTTTCAAATGGATACGAATACAGATATCGATATTACTTTCATATCAACAAATGTCTGTATCCGTATCTGTGTATCCATTTTAATATATAAATATTTTTGTACATTCATTTTTAACTTTATATAACATAATTGTATACCTTCTTTCATCATATTTGGTATAATGATTATAATCTCAACATTTAGTATATTTTTATCATATGTAATCCATGCAAGACATGTATATTTAAGCTAATATATAGAGTATTTCTAATATTATTCCTATGTGATTGATTTCCGTTTTATACTGATATCCATTTTTTACGGATATGGTATCATATTTTTCATCCGTCAATATCTATATAGATATTCACATTCGTATTTAAAAACAGATAACGATGTGGGAATGCTTTAAAATGATATTTAAAAAAAACGATTGGTATCTGTTTTATATCGATACCCATTGTTACATCAATAATGGTAATCCATATAGAAATGCTTAGCTATCGCAATTTTATTAGCGACGATTAGTTCAAATTCTAAAATATAGCAATGGATAAGTATTCTATATGATCCCTCCACTACAAGGAAAACAAGTTGTGCCTACAGAACTATGCCCACGGATATAGGATTTGTGGCCACAGAATTGGACTCTGACCACAATACGTCGTGGCCAGTAACCGTAGCTACAAGTCTCGTCGCGAGAGTTCTCTAACCATGAATATACCGTGGCCACTACAAGTGACCACAGAACTTGTCGTGGCCACAACTCTTGTATGAAGACTTTAGTCACGGATTGTAGCTACAAGACACTAGTAGCCGCGGAATTATCGTGACCATAAGTTTCCGTAGCCATATTCAGTGGCTACAACTCATTTTTCTCGTAGTGCTCACTAATGATATAGCAATAAATATGGCATTCATCGCTAGTTCTAACATAAAAATTATTACGTAACAAATACTATTCATCGTTATATACCTAAAAATGGACGGAATATGACAGATTTGAAATAATCTGTATAGACTCATTTTGTTGTAGTAACTCATTCCCGTTATTAAAGAAATACACTTGACTATTAGCATTTATATATTGTAAAATGTGTATTTTATATCTTTTTGAACGCTTTCATTTAAAAATAAATAAACTCAATATAAAGGTGGAATTATTAGGAGATGTAGTTTTACTTATTTAAAAATCTCAATTTTAATTGTATAACTTAACATCATGTTAATGAAAGCGTATTGTTAATTGAAGAATTTTCTAAGGATCTTTTTGTCAATACAATATTTGTTGAGAAATTTATTTGAAATCGTAAGTTTACAATAATATCTCGGTGAAATAAACTTGTAAACACACTTTAATAATTACAACGAGAAATAATAAGAATGATGAATCATATATATACTCGCAACAATTTACCCCCCTCAGCTAGAATTTTCTAGCTTCGTCCCTGGTGTATCCTAGGCATATGGGAGCATTATGGGTCATATGCAATTCGTGGTGGAGGTATTGACATTTGAATCAAATGACATGTAAATTTCCATTACCAATTCATATGCCTAAACAGTGGTGGATACAGGATTTTATATTAAGTAGGGCACTATGACAATAATCTATAACAATGTTCATAATAATCATTGAAAATTTATAAATGCACACATTGTATAAACATATAAAATACATATAAATCGAACTTGATAATTTTTACAACTGGCATCGCATAAATTTCATACTTTTGAAATAATAATAAAATATCTTCATCGGTTATAAAATTAAATATATCCCTTTTTAAGTATGGTTAATCACATATAACGGTAAAGATGGTTTATAACACTAAATATTTGAGATATTTTTGAATACAAACTAAAGTACATTTTTAACAACTATCTATTATTAGTATAAAATTAACTTGTATATTTGATATTTTAAATGAATAATATATTTATTCATATATTATGTCAATAGATCAACATTCTCATTATTAATACATGATTATAAAGATAATCAAGACAAACGAAACATGGAGAATTGGAGAGTGATTGCTAGTTGATTAATTACATTTGAATAGATGCTAATTATATGTACATATGTTGAAAAATATTGGAGATTAAAATTACAAGTTGTATGCAACTTAAAAGAAACATCCATGGTTGGAATAATTGATAACTTAAAACTTAAATCGAGCCTATTATGTTAGTCAAAATATGAACAAAGAAAAACTCACCGAGAGAAAGACTAGCTAACACGCGAGATGCTAAAATATTTAACGAAGTCCAGGTACAATTGAGAATAAATACATAATTAAGAGAGATGTCGAGATCAGAGATGAATATTTCTTGAAGAGGATGTTACAAGAGATATAATGGGATGCTGAATTGCAAGATATGTTTGAGGAAATGCCATGATGTCGAGATAGAGAGATGTGAGGAATGTCGAACTCAAAATGTCTAGATGCGAAGTATATCGACGCCCGAGATGTGATAGACTTAAGGTTTTTGTAATTGACAGAAAAAAATGAGAGGGGTACATTGTTTAATGGAAAAATAAATTGAACAGAAAGTTATTTCAACAAGATAAAGGCACGTCAAAAGGAAATCTACAAGTGTTTTTTTTAATAAATCAACAAGGATTTACCAAGGATGGATGTTTTGACACGTGTCGCCTACGCATTTCATGTAAAGATCATCTATCATAAGTTCATCTGTATGTAAACACATAATTGTAAGATATCAATAGAGTCCTCGTCATAGACAGAAATGTGATTGAGGAAAGGCACTGATCAACATACATATGGACCACAATGTAAGGAAGTAAGATCTTGTTAATAAGAGTTTGGAACTCCAATGTGTATATGCCTCCCACTAAGGACGGAGCCAGAACAATCTTGAGGAGGGGCACATGCTAAAAAAATTACTTGTCAGTTTTAATACTATCATGATAACTTTATAAAGATGACATTAAAAAGGGTAGAATATGTCGTATGTATTTTTCCATATAAATATTAGTAATCATGTCAAGCTCCTTTTTTATAAATCTGACCAATGGTGTCAAGGTTTTTTTAATGATATTTTGTATCCTTTTTTCTTTATAAATTACTTGTGATATTAATCCATCACTATATCATCCATTGTTTAATATATAATGGTGATATTATATATTGTCGAATTATATTTTATACTTGAAACCAATGACGGGTTTCATATGTTGTTATATCATTAGCAACATTGCGATAATAAGAGTTATTTGTTGTTATTATTCTAAATTTTACCTAACCATCACTATTTTTTATTGAAAATTTAGCGAATACACAATTTTTTGAAAAGTAACACTACATAAGCATCATTATATGGTTCATTGCAATTGATATAGAAATAAATATGACATTTGTCGCTACTTTCAATAATAAAAAAATATTTTTTGAAAGAATTATATTGTCATTATATATAACAACATATAATATAGTTGCAATTTTTAGAAAAATATCACATAAATACATTCAATTGTAGTGTGACAAATAGTTGATTAATTTTGTATGGTTCTTTATATTTATGTGAATAACAATGAGATAATCATCGTATAATATCTATTACATGTTTATTTGTATAAGAAATTACTAATAAAAGTTGATACAGATAAAATATACTGAAATTTGGAGATAACTTAATGTTAATAGATATGTTATTTGAGTAAATAATCCAAGAGGAGACATGTATGGTAGTTTTTTTTTCTCCAAGAATCCCAAAATATGAGTACATGTATACATGGAAGACTATTTGATTTTTTAAAATCCCAAGGTGCACCATGAGATGTATTATATTCTCTCCACAAATTTAAGGGGGGCATGTGCCCCTCCATGCCCCCCCTTGGATCCGTCCTTGCCTTTCACAACCACAACCAAGCCTAAGGATGCGTTTGGTATGCGGGTTAGGACGGAGTAAACTGGTGGATAGTAATCCGTTTTTGTGTTTTGGTATTTGGATAGAGGGTTAAACTCGGGTGAGTTAGAAGCGGGTTTGTTGTGATATGATTGTATTGAAGTTCGAAAAAGTGAGTAGTTATTATGATGTGATTGTATTGAAAATTGGAAAAATGTGAGTAGAAGTGGAGTAGTTTATAAATTTTATATGATATGATGGTATAATATATTTTTTGGTGGAACTGGTGATGAAAAAATATTTATTTTTTTTTAAAAAAAAAAGAGAAATATGAGACCCACATTAGAGAGATGGAGTGGGTTAGGAGGGATAAACTCGGCAAACTCCCAAAGGAACGGCCCCTAAAGAGTTTAACCATTACATATCTTGCCACATGATTAGAAATCAATATGATATGCACTACTAGATGCAACATTGGACGATCACAGCATCTTCTTGATTGCATCAAAGAACATTCGTCCAACTATTGATGCAGTTTGGGCAAGAATTGCATATTCCCAAGATGAAGAGCGGATTTTAATTTTGTCAAGTTTACCTCCTTTTGACACAAGTCATTACTGCCCAGCGGTCTATTTATCTGCCTAGACCTCAAAATGAACTGAGAGATTCCTTCTTCTCATCGTCATATATAATATGAGAGGGGCTAAGACATCAATGAGGCTAGGAAAGGTAGGTGGGAGAGTTTCTAGGCTAGTAGCGACTCTCGTTATTTAGTACGAATCGGTGAAATGATAGAATCTATAAAAATTATTCAACAAGCTCTGGAAGGAATTCCTGGGGGGCCCTATGAAAATTTAGAAGTACGACGCTTTGATAAAACAAAGAATTCGGAATGGAATGATTTTGAATACAAATTCATTAGTAAAAAACCTTCACCCAATTTTGAATTATCGAAACAAGAACTTTATGTTAGAGTAGAAGCCCCAAAGGGAGAATGACTGAGCTTGCCTATAGAGAAAAGAGCCCAGACTGAATAGACCCTAGGTCCCCTTCGCCTAGCGTCTCAGCTACTTTGTCCCCTTCGCCTAGCGTCTCAGCTACTTTGTCCCCTTCGCCTAGCGCCTACCCATTTGAAATAGTCTTCCACTCTTGTTCGACGAGGCTGAAAGTACCTGACAAATCGGGAGTCAGCTATTAAGAAGACCCTCGTGAGGTACGAGAAGAGCGAGCTACTCTGCAAGAGCTTAGGTCGGCACATAGAACTAGTTTGAGGTTTCGAAGGAAGATGGGCGCTTACTCATCTATGATCAATCGATGAATCGACGCGAAAGGAAAGCATGAGCGAGCTCAGGTTGCAGTTTTGGCTTTTTCAAGTAGAATGCAGACTATGATTCCACAAAGTTCAATAGGAGTGGTTTAAGCTATGTGGGTTTGCTTTTTTGACATCCCATACAAGGAGTCAGTCTTGAACCCTCGGGTCACTGAACTACAGGGATTGATTTCTATCCATATTTATATAATATATAAATTGTGGAAAAAGTCGATTTTCTTTATAAAAAGAAGATCTCAATTCACTTCTCTTTCAGTTCCTGGGGAAATGCATAAGCAAGCCAGCTTACAGGGCTGGTGTTAAGAAGATGGTTTCTAGTCGAAGAAAAGAGAGAATAGAGCGGGATAAGCCTTCAATCAAGAATATATATATGAAATGGAATCTCTTATTCTAAGCTATATTGAATACCGTAGAATATATTCTAGAGAGAAAATAGCTACGCTATCTCTCTGGGGCTCGGGATTCCTCAGATATTAGCTCAAGACTCAAAGCCAAGCCAGAGTCACTATAGGCTAGCCGCTCCACCTATCCTAAACATTCGATCGACGGTTGTCACTGCGAAGCTATAGTCAAGGTGCACGGGGTCTGACCGTCTAGCCGTTGGTACTCCGCATCTTCACGGAGAATTCAATTTCACCGGGTCCATGTCGGAGACAGCGGGGCAGTCGTGAGAGTTCATAGGCAAAATCTCCTCAGAAAACCACTGCACAAAGATCACACATGCAATCACGCTGATTCGCAGTCTCCTCGCGTCAGAAAACATCCACCAGGGAATAGGCAAGAGAAAGCCTTGCCAAATCAAGGATTTGGGGCTTCTTGCATGACCCGCGATAGCCGACTAACTAGCGCGGGGGAATTGGTCGACTCGGAGAGGCTGCGTCTCACAACCCTAAACTTAATGAATTGGAAACATAGTCCCTAAGGTTCGACGTCGCTTGAACTTCGACCCTTGTTTACCCTGGGAACGACTCTACTAGAGGGACCTACCTGATGACTGAGTGAATAGGCGAACATCTATTTCTTTTGTCCGGGAAGAGAGGCAGATGTAGTATAGATTCTCTTCCCTCCTTCCCCACTTTAGCTATATCAAACTCGAGGGCCAATCTCTTTCTAGTCTTCAGTCTTTTGTCCTATATCTCATCAAGACCTTTCACCTATCGGCTCAGATGAAAAGGAAGAACTCACCTCAGCCTCCCCTAGATATAGATATGAATTTATGTCGAACTCTTTTCTGAGACAGCTTTTCCACTTCCTGATCGAGAGGTGAAAGAGGACCCCGGCGACCGGTCCGCCAAAGAAAAGCCCCCCGCGGAAAGAAATGGGGGTTGGTTGTTGTTGGGAGAATGCGGAGCCTCAGGTAAGCTACATAAGCAGACCTAGGAAGAACATCCCGCTACTATATATTAAGCAGCTCGACGAAGCAGATTTATATCTTGTTAGTAAATGATCAATAATCCGCCAACTTTTTTCCTTTTTCCGGAGGGCTCTCCTAGTTTTCCAACCATTTCTGACACCCCCGTCTACCCTTCTCCGAAAGCTCCGCGGGACCACCTATCACTAGTCTTCGGCCGGGAGGGGTTTATTGCACAAAAAGGCCGGGACGCAGGCTCCCTAGGAGGGATTGCGGCTCTCTTAACCTTCGCTTCCACTTTCTATATAATCAGCTTCGACTAGATCCTTTCTATCACCGACCACTAGTCCAAAGGCTCCTACGCTCTATCTCTAGACCCCTTACCATCCCCTCACCTTCGATGCTGATCTCTTTCGAAAGCAAGAGGCTGACTGATCAAAAAGCGGTAGGGTCGAATCGGTGCGAAGGATGGGAGATTCAAGTGCATGATACTGAAGCTTGATTCTATCTTGCCTGGGATCAAATACGTATGGGCCTGATTCTGCCTTTCGAGATGATGAATCGATGAAAATATGGGAAGGGGGTTGATAAGTCAGTCAAGCTGAGAAGTCTCTTCCGGTGCCCTTTCCATCAGTATCATGAACGGAGAAGTGGTGGAACGTGCGGAACCACATATTGGATCACTCCAGTGCGGCACGAAGCCGCTGATGCCGAGGGGGATACCCCGCCTAAATCCCTGCCCCCCAGAAAGGTCCCCCTTTGAAACCCCCTCCCGTTTTGACTTGCGCGTCATGACGGGCAAGAGGCGGGGCGGTTGAGCAACTCAAGGCTAGTAGATGGAGGATCAAGACGCGAATAGCAATTCGGCTCATTTCTTTCTAAACTTAGAAGCGTTGTTTCACTAACAGCTGACTTGCAACCAATGACCGGTGAAGTGAAAACATCTCCTTCGCGCGCCTCGCACCGCACCCCTCGCTTTTCGAGTTCGAGTCCTCAGTCTGTCTGTCGCAGGCACTCCTAGCTGTCTGTGTCGATGAGCTCAGTTCTCTGGAGATTCAATCCTCAACAAATAGCTCACTCACTATTCTGACGCGGCATCTCGCTAAATGAAGAAAGCCCCAGATCTGAACTGATTAACATAGATGGATAGGTATATACAGGCAGCTGTTAAAGTCAAGGGTTCTCATTGGTTCTGTGCAATTCTTTTGGCCACAGACCAACCAAAGAATGTCCTTCTGCCGTTCTGCTCCCCTGAGCCAGGAGTGAGTTCTGCTAGCCGGCCAAAGCCAGTCAATTGAGCCGTCTTCTAGCGTAAAGCCAACTCCTCTCTTGGTCCAGGCCATGTCAAATTGGCCTAACAAAAGTCGATAAGAGCTGGGGTTCAAGCCTTTTTTCTAGTATAGCCCGGATCAGAATGTCAACGAGGCAGGTTTAGTCCTAGGGGTCTTCGACTAGTTCCCTTTCCGTCTGCCTTCTCATTACTCTTATTGGCGATCAGATTCTTTTCGGTCATATTCTTCTATCTTCTATGCTATGCGGAATTCAGTAAATCCTGTACAGGCAACTTTCAATCCAGTTCAAACTCAGATCGGGGAATCGAAGCGCAAGGCCAGATCGAATGGGGACCCCTAGGCACAAAGAGCTTAGCTTTGCTTAGTCGGAGGCCTGTACTTTCACCCATCTCCAGTGCATTTATTCATGATCAGAAATCAAGCCCGCTCTCAGCCCAGTCAATCGATTCCGGGAGCATTCACTAAACTTTGCAGTCAGGCTCAGATTGGCACGAGGGCGGGGGGCTAGCGACTCCAGACCAGGGCCAAGGAAATCGCCAGGATGTGCAGCAGCAGTCAGTTAGCAGCGGGGTAGTGGGATCAGTGGGAGCAGGCGGCGGGAAACTAGCTGTCGACTTTTTCCCAGAAGGACCAGGGCAAAGCTTTTCGTGGTGGCTGCTAACAGGGTGGAAGTGAGGACAGCAAGCCTCCCTTTATAGATAGTTGATTGAAACTAAGAAAGAAGCATTAAGCGGGAGGGAACCGAGGCATTTCTTTTTATCTCTCTCTTAAAAATGTTGAGTTGGCGTAGTATAACATGATAGAATACGATGATCAAAACCACTTATGTCTACAATTAGTTGTGTGGCCAATTCTTTTACATGATCAGCAAAACAAGGTCGAACACACGGAACAACGAGTCTTTAGTTGTGCGGTTTGAACTATACATTGTCTTTCATTAATTGTGATAATAATTTTTGCGTCAAAAATTATGAAAAAATAAATGATGCAATGCAAAAGTACTTTTGTGGTTTTTGGAATTTTACACATTTTTATTTTGTTTTTAATAAGAGATGCTAAACAAAAGTACCCGAATTAAAAGTGTGAAGACAATGTGATTATATATTTTTATCTTTCTTTTTTAACAAGTACATAAAAAATGCAAAAACAGCTCTATTTTTTTAGGTCTTATATATAAGATAAAAGACAGAGAACAATCATAATCTTTCTGTAATTTCTCTGTGGTCCAACTCCTGCAATCCCGAATATGCTCCAAAAGTATATTTATCAATCAAAATCAATTTACAACTTCCCAAACAAATCACATGATAGCTTCGAAAGATGAAAAAATTAGTCCATGTTATATCTCAAATGGATGCACCAACAAAAGTAATCGAAAAAACAGTACTCACAAATTTTCTCTAATAATCCCACTTTAATAGAATGATCATCAAAAAAATTCTCAAAACAATCTTGCAAATAATGCTCAATTATACTCTAGGGGAAATTCGATTTAGGAATAATCATGAATAAGGATGGGGAATAAGGAGAATAGATGTTTATTTTCTGTTCGGCGAGAAAGATAGAAATAAAAGAATAAGGTAGAATAAAGACAGTTAAGTGGAATAAAGATAAGAACATGGGCGGAATAAGATGAAATAATAGGATGTAGATGGGAATAGCCATACTCTTGAGAATCATGTCAGGCGGAGAATTGACGTGTTATTCCAGTGCTTATTCTCCAAAGAACATGGCCTAGAATGATAGATCATTAAATTGCGTACCAAGATTAATATTATTCCTTAAAAAATAGGTCTTAATAAAATAATCAAATCTTCCATTGCAAAAAAATGTAATTTTTGTATAATATCTCAAAGATTCTACAGAATAAATATCAAATAAACAAGCCCCATGGATAAGTTATTCTCTCTCTCCCTATATATATATATATGTATGTATATGTGTATGTATGTATATGTATATATCAACAATGGTGATTTATAGAGCTGAAAAGGAAGAACCTTCGTGTGATTTTTATTGATTTGGAGAAGGCTTATGATTTTGTCCCGTGGGAGATATTGTGGAGTGTTTTGGAAAAGAGACAAGTACATGTCATATACATTAACCTCATAAAGGATGTGTATGATATGACTTCATCATGTATAAGGATCCACTCTGGGAAGACTGACTATTTTGACATCAATATTGGTTCGCATCAAGTTCAGCTTTGAGTCCATTCCTTTTTGCTTTGATTATGGATGAGTTGCCTAGTCACATCTAGGATGAGATACCTTAGTGTATGTTATTCGCTGATGATATTATGTTGATTGATGAGACCTAGAAATGGAGTAAATGAAAAGCTTGAGGTATGGATACATGCATCAGAGACTAAAGATTTTTGTATAAGTACGGCTAAGACTGAAGGAATAGAGGGTGAAGATTAATATTGATAACATTTAGAAGAAAGATTCGTTTAGATACTAGGGATCTATTTTACAATATTACAGGGAAATTGATGGAGATGTTACTCATAGAATAAATGCAGATTGTCTAAAGTGGAAAGGAGCCTCTACTATTCTATGTGATAAGGACATTCCTTTGAAAATCAAAGGAAAGTTTTACAAAGCAGTCGTGAGACCTGTTATGCTCTATAGATCTGAATGTTGGCATGCGAATCATAGACATGTGCAGAGAATGGCAGTAGCAGAAATGAAAATGTTAAGTTAGATGTGTGGACATACACATAAAGATTGGATTCGGAATGATGCAATCAGAAAGGAAGTTGGTGTAGCTCTGATTAGGATAAGATGCGAGAAAATCACTTAAGGTGGTTTATCCAGTAACAAAGGAGGGTGTTTGATGCACATGTTAGGAGATGCGAGTTTTGGGATGATGAAATGACTAAGAGAGGGCGAGGAAGAGTCAAGAAATGTTGGAATGAAACTATTTGAAGGGATCCTAGTTTTTTTATATCTAAGCCCGAGAATGATCCAAGACATATCCGAAGGGAGGAAAAGAATCCTGTAACTGACCCTACTTAATGTGGGAACCAATGTCTCAAAATTAGATTCAAGATAATCTTTTAAAAAAGCGAATTAAACAAGCTCCAAAATGGAATCAAATTTGTTATTTGGATACAATATGAGCAATATATTAAATGTTCAATATATGGACTCAATTGCAAGAGAAATATTCATTTTTTTCTTTTCAAACAAGTCTTGAAAGTGTCTTATCTGCAATTAGAAAACCTGGGAGGGGTTTTATACAGATTGCCCCCAGGCGGGGCACTTATGTGCAAGCTTGCAAAGTGCCACATCACATGTTAGAGGCACGTGACTCGGACCTTCGAATCTGATGGTTGAAATGGTTGAGGCATCTCTGATCCTTTGGATTGAGGGATGCCAAGTGGTGATGTCCTAGCTCTTGATCTCCATTGATCGTCCAAATATGGTGCAGACACATGGATGTTTATGATGGTGCAGACACATGGTGACTACTCAACTACCAGATATTGCTATTTGCCTCTAAGATCGTGTTTGGTTGGAGAATAGACCCTGGAATAAGGGGTCAATTCTCCTCCCGACACGGTTCCCAATGGTACGATTATTCCCCATTATTCTATCTTATTTCACTCTTATTCATATCTTTATCCTACCTTACCTACATGTATTTCACCTTATTCTCCTTATTCCTATCCTCCAGCCGAACAAAGAATAGACCATTATTCTCCTTATTCCCCATCCTTATTCCTGCATATTCCCAAACCGAACGCACCCCAAGTATCTTGGATTTGTGTCATTTATAGCTAGTCAATTACCGAGAGCTATTATGCTTGGGCAGATATCGATTACTAATGGTTGCTTAATGATTGTTTGAATACAAAAGTCCAACTTTACGTAGTTGTTTGGTTACCAACTCCAAATCAATAACAGTTGGCCACATACTAATGGTTATTGCGTTTGAGAAATTAATCAATCACCAATGGTTATTGAGTTTGAGAAATTAATCAGTTATCAATGGTTTCTTCATTCTTGAGTAACTTCTACATTAATATATCTTCTCTGTAGAGTTCATGCAAAGTAAACTTTTCATTTAAGTATATTTAATTCAAATAATGTTTCAAATAGACTAAAAGATACTCAGATTTTCAAAGAAGTTGGTATAATGAATAATAAACTAGTAGATGAATTCCAAAAACAATCATTCAATAAAAAAATATTCCTAAAATATGGTTTAGAGATCTGATAAGCATTTTTTCTAGAGTTGTTTAAACTTGTCTTGCATATTAGCCCTTGCCACTAATGTGAGAATTTTCAAATATCGTATGTGAACTGCAAACTCTTAGTGTGCATTTGAGTTTAGGGTTACCTCCCTCTTTTGGAGGGTTGTCCTCCAAAACTCACATCCTTACATCTCTTGTAGGACTCATTCAAAGACCACTCACTCATATTTAATACATTAAACAATTCATTTCTCTTTCATCCATTCCAATAAAAAATAATATAGTATACCATCTTATCATCTAAAAATGATAAAGTACTCAACTTCTACTCACTTTTTCAAACTTCAATACAATCGCATCACAATAACTACTCATTTTTCCAAACTTCAATACAAATACATCACAACACACCTTCTCAATTGGATTGAAAGCTCTAACTTCGATGTGAATTCGTCAGAGCTGAAGAAATATATGAGAAATTTACGTAGAAGCGATAAAATGGATCGGGGGAAAATGAGCCGGTCAATGTAGATGAAAGGGGTTTTAGTACGAGAATTATGCAATCACACCAGAAATATGAACAACTACTTTCCCAACATCAAGAACTACATCCCCAGAATCAACACCCACCTTTGCATCATCAGCAACCACCCTCATGATTAGATAGACATGTTTCGGTTCAAGAACATGGGAGAGATTAATGTGGATAGTGAAACTGGTTCTAGAGGTAGTAATGGCAATAGTGGGGGAATACCAAAATTTTTAATATGTTTGGTTCTGATACTTTTATAAAATGATTGTTCACCGTGAATCTCGTATGGAGAACACTGTTTTATTTATATGTCATTTTAAATATTTATTATCCTATGTGAAATGTTATCCATATAAGCAAATAGTTTAATGCAAGCATAAAAAAATGACGGATAATGGATGGAATAATGGGGGGATGATGGACTACGAAGTGGATGGTGAATGAGAGTACAACCATACAAGGGAGAAGGGGAGTGAAGAGGTTGGCGAACAAATGGCATGGAACATCGAACAATTTGCCGATCAATGAATGGCTCATTGATCAATAAGCTATTTATCGACATGCATGCTGTTTTGGTGTTTAGCGGAGGCGAGGTATATATCAAGCGAATACTTTACTGATCAACAAATTATTTGCCAATATATAGCGTGACTGATAATTTGAGATATCGGATGTCCTAATCCCCATCCCATGAATTGCTTGATGGTTAGCATACGAAGAGGGTGAGTTCAAAGTTAATAGGTTAAATTACAATTTGGATCCCCATCTATGAGACCGATCTCAGAATGGGTCCCGATCTTTAAATTGTAACGATTTGAGTCCCAGGGTCATTAATGTAAGGAACTTTTTGGGGCTAATTGTAGCACCTCTGTTTTTTTATTGTCTAGCCTTATAATTATTAATATATAGTAATATAAACAAAAAAAAGGAAGAAGAAGAAGGATTTAACATTAGTTAATAATGTCTATGCGATTATTAACATGGAAGGATAATTACGTGCATATTTAATAGCTAAATGTGTACATGCAAATTTAGAATTAGAGGGCATTAGCTATCACGAATCTAAGAAGAATGAGCATTGCAATATTAATAAGATATGCAAGATTAAGATATGTAAAGAGGAACAACTTTCTAATTATAACCTTACAACTTTAGATTAAATTTGTTTCGCATGCAGTCATTATATTCTAAAAGGAGGTTGCCAAATAGTATTTGGTATGTTGGAAAATTCGTAAAGTCGGTGAGAGTTTATATTTTGTAATATCCGTGATATTTAAAATTATAGTAAACATATCCCTAAAGTTAATAACGTATATTGCTCTAAAAATATGAATATAAAAATGTATAAAAATCCGCTACGAGGATAACCAAGAAAGTTGAAGCGATCCTTGCCATGCAAACAAAAAGAGGCAGGGCATGTGTCCTATTACGTGGACCATGCAAAATTATTAAAGTTTATATTTGAATATGTAAAGGAAAGATGATGTATATAAGGATGTTTTCTACCTTGAGACGGTGAGAACATCTCCAGTCAGCCGCCATACTCCAACGAGTGCCAGAGCTGTGTTGTGGGCATGCGTTCAACCATTTTCAGGTTGGTTTATGCTATTTTACTTAAATTTTAATTTGGAGTTCTTGATTTCAACTTACCACCCAAAAAGAATAAGATGAATATCGTTTTAAAAGAATACATGAAGTTACGGTGCATGACACAATATCCATCCTTGATTCTTTTGGGCATGTACTAGTTCTTCCAGACCTGCACTAGGTCATACGAGTGCTATTAACCTTCCAACATTTAAAATGCTTGTTTTTTTACAGACTTTAGATCTCCAGAATTTTAGCCATATAAAGTATAAAAAGCAATAGTCCTAGCCTTATGAAGCATGATTTTTGCTTTCTATCACTCTAGTATTGATGTTTTTAGTGGGAGATCCATATACGTAAATGATATTGTTAAAGGGAGATAATAATATGCATGAACTTGAATTTCTTTATACAAAAAAATGTATTTATCATCTCATGAATTATTCATTTCATCTCTATTGACATAAGTTAGATACGATCTATGGATTACATAATTTCATGATGTCTTTATAAGTTCCATGCATACTTGTACGGACCTTTCAACAAGGAAGAGGAAAATTGAAGGTATCCAACTTTCAATCATCTAAGTTGTACATCATACGCTAATTTAAAAGAAACTAATTTTTACAAAACATGCATATACATAATCTCTTTATGATAATGTTATTAAAAATAGGCATAAGCATGTGTGATATATTTTATATCCACTTTGTTGTCATCTAGGACTGTTCAAATATTTAGGGAGGATAGAGAAGGTAGATAAGTTTCGATTCGACAGAAGGGTTATAACCTATTTATAAATGCTCAGGTGAGTGGTTCATAAGCCGAAGGCCTTATAATTATTTTTATTTCATGCAAATATTTTTATGATGCAAGCTTTTAATATTTCAGATAGTCATGTGTTTCGTGATTTTTAAGTATGCTTGAATCTAAGTTAAGCAAACCCTATTTTTCCTTATGAACGTATGGTCCATTCATTGTTTTATGTTTATATATGCGGATTATGTGGAATACAGTACAAAGTTTTCATTTTCTATATGATTCATGTTTAAGCAGTTATGTCAAGTTAAGAAAGTTCAATATGATTCTTATGTTGGTTATGCAAGTTGTATGATTAAATGATATTTAAGTAAGATGCACACTATGTCCTACACTCTAGGAAAGTCATGAACAAGTAAGAGGACTTTGGGTCCGCATTCTGTATGCAATAGGCTTTGGGCCGTATGCAGGGTGTTCTTTGACCTTTGGGGCAGTCTACGCGTATGACATTAAGATAAGGAACTAGGTTAAGTTCGCTTGCCTAGGCAATAAGTATGTAAGGCTAAGGGAAGATTAACCTCTCCCTGGCAGTATGGTTCATGGACTTACTAAGATATGTCGGGGTAGTGTTGCATCGTCAAGTATGGAAAAGTAAGATTTATTTTCAAGAGAGCAATTATGATTTCTACACAAGTTGTTGGTTATTTTTATCCATGGTTTTACTTGCAGGAAATGATTATCAAACTCTGTTTTGATTTATAACAAAAAAGTGCTCTTTTTCACTTATGCAATATTCATGTTTAAATTATAGTGTCTATTAGTTTCAATATTTCAATTATGTAATTATTTAGCCGAAGGTTTATGACCCATTCACGGGGTCTGAGCTCACGTCGATGAGTTTAGGCTCACCACTCCAAATTAATATCTTTTTCAGGTACTCTAAGGAAAGAAGTCATTCACCTAAGTAGAGAAAGTATGGAAGATCCATCTAGTAAAAGAGGTTGTGCCATCATAGTTAATATCTATTTTATGATGTTTTCCGACTGCTGTGAGTTCGGATTTTTGAGTTAGATCATTTCCTTAAATTTCAAAATCATGTATGTAATAATATGTATTTCATTTTTAGTGGAAATGCACTTGAATACGATTTTTCTCTACTAGTTATTATATTGTGCTCTACACGAGTCAAATTTGATAAGATAAGCATATGTTTTTTTATCACGCTCATCTCAAGGATTAAGCGGGACGGGTCGTGACACTAATGACGAGTATGCCCTTATTTAAAAGTTGGAACCCAACCCCCATTTCCTTCCCAACAAGGGCATACTCGTCATGAACCCCCAAATTTCTATTTTCGAAATGGTCTTGAGACCCGAATGGTTACACTTTAAAGATCGGGACCCATTTTGAGATTAGACCCATAGATAGGGACTCAAATTGTAATTTACCCAAGTTAATAACATGGTTAGTCGATGAAGCTTATGACGTGAGATTCCAGTTCAAGCAAGGTTACATATGGATTTCGCTTTGGTCACAAGAAAATCCTTCAAATCGCCGAGATCCGATCTCAGCCATTGGCTAGAGCTCATGGTGACGTGGAGGCCATCCACGCGGCACAACAGATTCTGCTGTGGCGGGGTTGAGTCCTCTCCCTAACAATCCTTCCTATCCGTATCTCGCCAGAGACGAATCGAGAGATACCCTCAGAGCTCCATCACCATCGCCGTCCAATGCTTCTCCTCAGCCAAACTCCCGGCGGAGCCCTCTCCGCGCGCCGCTGTCCCTCCACCCTCGCACCCTTCGCCAAGCCCAACTCCCCCCTCTTCTCCAAATCCAAGGGCTTTCTCCCCAGAACAAACCCTAATAGGAACCTCCCTCCCCTCTCCCTCGCCGCCGTCGCCGATGGCGACGGCGCCTCCTCGTCCTCCCGTCCCTCTCCCTTCCCGGCCGACGATGCGCTTCTCGTAAGCGAGGAGGAGCTGCCGTCGCTCGAAGGTGTTATCCAGTTCGAAAAGGCTGCTTCGTCCTCCTCGCAGCTCGCCAATTGGGGGTGAGGTCTTTGACTAAATGCTGTGTCTTTTGTTACAAAATAAAATCTAAGGGACTAGTGGGTCATTGCAATATCTGAATGGAATTTGAATTTACTTCGATCAGGCTAGGGACCTCTATCTCCTCTCTTTGTTGGATGCCAAAGATAGACCAGAAGAATATCTTCTGTGCAATGTCAACTATGTGCAAAAGTAATTATTTATTGGCTATTATGCCCTTCAAATCGACGGTTCTTCTCGATGGTTCTTCCCCGCATGTAGTTCCTCATGTTCTAACCATGCCTCCTCGTTCTGTCATTCTCCTCCTTCCTCCAACTGTAGCCATTACCCTTGTGAAGACTGAAATGGGCAGAACCCTCATACCTCATCCCTAATCCTCTATTGAACCGACCTTTTGCTAGCACTAGCAGCAAACAATTTAATTCTTTTCCCTACTGACTCGTCATTTCCTCCTCTCCTACACATCCCAATATGCAGCGTAATCATCAATTTTCAGGAATAGACTTCTTGTTATATGTCATCTCTTATTCTTGATGTATGTTTCCAGGAACCACATGATAAAATTAAAGTAAGACAAGCAATAAGTCGGATATAGTTCTTCTCCCCTCACAAATATTGCCATGTATCCTACTGTTAGGATCTGAGTAAGGGAACATCAAAAGAAGTGCAAGCTCATTTAATAGGCACTCTACCTCCAAAAAGGTGTCAATGAAGGATAGGTTGGAGGATTTGTTGACATTGTTGGTGGAGGATATTGTCATATTGCAATGGTTGTAGGACCAAGGTAGGTAATATTGGGGTATCGGCTACTTGTCAATACGATATATCGTCGATATATCGATGCCTTATCATCCAAATCGGCCCAATTTTGTGAAAGAAATGGCCTTAGAAGGGCAAATATCGACCATATCGGCGATATATCGGTCACCTGTCGATACCGATATATCGCCGATATATCACTGATATATCATGATATGGCTTACCCTTAGGACTGGAGAGGAGGAAGAGACAATGTTACAATTGGAATAAAGCCTACTAAATGCATTATTTAGCAAATCCTTGAACCTCTCCTCATTATCACCTTCTTGGATCTATTGATAATTGGGTTGGTTGGAACGTGGAGGAGAACATTAGAACGAGCGAGAGGAAGTTGGAGGGATAGAAGAGAATGTCAAAAACACCACAGAATGTGGGCGACATCACACGAGATGATTTTTTAGGTGTATGTAAGAGGCCCCTGGGAGGAGTTAGACATATATCTAAAGTAAATCTTGAAGAGATTAGGAGAGTATGAGAACTTGGATGCGTGTGGAGGAGAGAGAGAGAGAGGGTGAGTGTGAGATCTCTTGTAGGGTTGTTTGCTTCCATTCAAGGTTGCAGAAATCAATGATCAATACTCGATCGATCAGGTCACTGACTAAGGATTAATCAGTAGTTGAGCGACTAATCGGATTTATTGACCTTTAGTTAGTTTTGAATTTTTTAATTATTTAAATATATAATTAATTCTTTATACATATATTATTATATACTTACATAGATTTATACATTTTCTACACCATCATAATGAAATAAAAGAAATATTTGAATTTAAATAAAATATTAAGAATATTAGAACAAGGCTGCTTAAAAAAGTAAAAAAATAAAAATAAAAATTCTTCATGCAAAAATCAACCGATTAATTGACCAACTAGTTGGGTCGAACGATTATTGGCCAACTAGTCCTAGTCAAGTCGGCCACCCCCCATACTCAGTTATTTGGACTGACTAGTCCACCTAGTTGGTCGAATTTTACAAGCTTGCTTCCATTGGAAGGGAGATGGCTTTGGGCAAGGGATTGTTATGACATAGTCTTATGCTTAGGGTATCGAGGTGTTGATCATCATTCGGCCACTTGTTCGAGATGAGTGATCACAATTTTGGACACTCAACAACTGCATGGAGATGTTTCAAAGTTTGGCATTAAGTACGAAGTGCTTGGGGTGAAGGCCTTCAACGATTTTCTTGGGGTCTTGTTTAGTAAGGGAAGTGACCAACGACCTTGCTTTAGTGGTGGAGGTGCAAGCAAGGACGACCGACCTTCTTTGTACCTTTGGATGGGACATTCAAGTTCAATGTCTCTCAAGTGGCATCATACTACTTGTTGTTGAGGAGGCTTACAATGTCTCTCAAGTGGCATCATACTACTTGTTGTTGAGGAGGCTTACATCAGAGAAATACGCATCATTATGTGGCGGATTGAGACCTTTCCCAATGGGCCATTGATGAGATGGCGATGCCGACAAGGGGTGGATGGGCTATTCTTCCTGTGGTCGTTGAGGTGGCGATGTCGACAAGGGGTGGATGGGCTATTCTTGCTGGGGTCTCTGAGCTATTGGAAGTGGACTTGATGTATAGTTAGTGTAGAGGTTTAAGGAGGCTTTTGAGCTGATGGTGTGGTTGTAAACTATCATGGAAATCATTTGTCGGCAGTGTTGCAGAAGACGGTATTCGGTATTCAGTCGGAGGGGTCACTGAATAGAGAATAATCGGTATTCGGGCGACTATTCGGAATTATTCGGTTTTGTATTTTTCAATATAAAAATTATTTATAATACATATATTCTTATATTTTTATACATATATGGTCATTATTTAACATGAATCCAAGATAAAAGTACCCATCAATATAATAGATATATAGAATTTGACATTTGTGGTGATACCGTGGTAAAACGTAACCCATAAAATTTGAAATTTGAAAATAAAAAAATAAAAATATGAAAAGTCGAACTCCAGTCGGCCTCATAGTCGGTCCAGTCGACCTCATAGTCGGTCCAGTCGGCCTCATAGTCGGTCCAGTCGGCCTCATAGTCGGTCCAGTCGGCCGAATAGTCGGCCGACTGTTCGGTTGGGCCGACTATTGCCCGACTGGAGGTCTATTCAGTCGGGTACCCCCCCGCACCGCATAGTCGGACCGACTATTCGGTATAGTCGGCCGACTATTGCAACATTGTTTGTCGGTCTCTCTAATGGAGGCACTTCTATGGTATGACTACTGGTGGTGATGGAGGGGGATGAGATTTTTGAAGGAGGTTGTGGTGTGGAGGGGAGATGCGATGTATTTGGTAGTTATTCAATCAGTCTCAGGGTGAGTCGATTTGTGGGTGAAGGTGGACGGAGCGGGTTCTTGCTTGAGGCCCTCATTTGTGGCTGGAAGTAGTGAAGGGTGGTAGGGCTAGAAATAATTTGGTTGAGAGGGTCGAAAAGGTAGTGGTGCATCCCTTTTGGTTGGGGTTGGTTGAGGGTTTCAGTTCTCCAAGGCATGCAAAGGTGGTGAAGGGGTTGTGGTGGAGATCAGTGTTGCAATAGTCGGCCGACTATACCGAATAGTCGGTCCGACTATGCGGTGCGGGGGGGGGGGGGTACCCGACTGAATAGACCTCCAGTCGGGCAATAGTCGGCCCAACCGAATAGTCGGCCGACTATTCGGCCGACTGGACCGACTATGAGGCCGACTGGACCGACTATGAGGCCGACTAGAGTTCGACTTTTCATATTTTTATTTTTTTATTTTCAATTTTCAAATTTTATGGGTTACGTTTTACCACGGTATCACCACAAATGTCAAATTCTATATATCTATTATATTGATGGGTACTTTTATCTTGGATTCATGTTAAATAATGACCATATATATATATAAAAATATAAGAATATATGTATTATAAATAATTTTTATATTAAAAAATACAAAACCGAATAATTCCGAATAGTCGCCCGAATACCGATTATTCTCTATTCAGTGACCCCTCCGACTGAATACCGAATACCGTCTTCTGCAACACTGGTGGAGATCAACTTCTCATTGGATGAACAAACATAGTTGCTTCAAGATGGGGGGTTGGTATTAGTCAGTGGGTGGTTTCTTCCCTAAGGGGGTAGAAGTTTTGGGGTTGCGGACGACATGCCCGAAGGAGGGGTTGGTGGTGATAGAGACATGGGTATATAATGGGTTCTCATGTGAGTTTTTAATGATGAGTCTTTCTCAACCAAGGTAGAAGGTTGTTGACGAATATAAGTATGCTTTTCAACTCGGAAGGGGACAACCATAGGGTTCTGACCCCTTGGTGGATGTTGGATATGAACTTGATGATAGTTTATATTGGATGGAGGTGCCTGGGATCAAATACAATCATAATTTGAGGTGAATGGATTTGTCTGCCACAATAGGTTTAGACTTGGGTATGTGGATCTTTTTCGGATGGATGTTCACACCATTTTGGAAGTTCGAGAGGTGATCGAGGGGCTTGTACCAAGGGCAACGAGGATGGTGCAATAGAGATGGGTGATTATTTTGAAAACATAGGCTTTTAAATGATATCATTATGCAGTGGGAGGGTGCTTTGTAAAGTGGTGGCAAGAGAGTTGGTGGTTATGTATGCGAGGGACATGCGAGCATAGCCATCATGGAGAGTTGGGTGGCATGGAGGTTGATATTGAGGTTATGAGGAGCATGGGGTTTGAGGAGCCATAGGTGGTTGCCGATAAGGCTGTATGGAGATATGCTATAGGGTTTAGGGCGCTGCCTTAGTTGAAAGTGAAAGGAGGCAAGAGATTGAAGATAATTAAGATGTCGAGTGACTTACATACCCATGAACTCATACATGAAGAGGGGACGAAGAGGTTTGGGGAGGCTAGTGGTTGATGATATGTTATCCCTTGAGGAGATGACGAAGTTCTCTCGTCAAGTAGGTAGGAAGGGTGATATATCGTGGGTAGATAGTGATGCAAGCCTTCGTGGAGTAGAGCATGTTGGCATGGGGATAAGGGAATGTGCTACAGTTAAGTTTGAGGGGGGGAGGGGGTTGGCGACATTTTTTTGAAGAGGGATGGACGATTAGTGATTGGAGGGTGGTCGGTGTAGGAGAGGTGGCATGTAATAGGGGAATGAATAGTTTAATGATGTAGGATCTCTCGTGGAATGTGAGATATTTCCTAGAGGGAGGATAAATGGCCATTGGGCAGTAGTGGTACATTGTAGAGTGGACAATTGATATGATCTTTGTTCTGGGATTAGTATCTAGAGTCAATGCGACTTGGGTGTGGAGGTAGATTGGAGGAGATGGCATGTATGGTTTCCCATTGAAAGCTGTTTTACGATGTTCGAGATGTCAATTGGTAGGTGATTGACTTTTGCGAAGGAAGCTTGGGTACTGTTCATGTGACTAAAGAGAAAAGCAAATAAATTGCTATTTTGTTAGCTAATGTGTATGGTCCCAGTAGTGTAGGAGAATTGGGAGCTTCATGAACTTAAGGTGGATGATCGATGAGGCTGACTGTGTGCCATGTCTGTTTGGAGGATAGTTTGGTATGACCTTGAGCTGGAAAGATATGAAGGAGGGGATCATGTTGATAGGGATGCAACTACTGCCTATTTTGGGACGATGGTGGATGAACTAGGGCGGTGAACTACTTGGTTCATGATTGCATGCGCACTTAGAGGAGCTCAACATTGAGGTTGAAGATTGATAAGTTCATGGCGATATGTAGGTTTTCCCAGTGTCTATCATTTCGTTGAATCATAGACCTTTTTTAGACCATACATGATTAGTGTCGAGCGAGAGTTAGAGCATGCTTGATTGCTCGAGCTGGGGTTTTGAGAGATGGTGGAGCATTGGATGGGGGTCTAGATTTATGTTACAATCACCAGGCCAGACACCTGACTTGCTGTTAGTCGGGTTAGCCAGTTCATGGAGCAACCGAGACAGGTACATATGGAAGTTGTTCACTTGATTTTGAGGTACTTGAAGTCATCTCCAGGCGCATGACTATTTTTCAAGAGAGGGACATCTCTCAATGTCTTAGCTTACGTAGATGCAGATTATACAGGATGCCCGAAGGACAGAAAGTCTACCTCATGGTTAGTAGTATTTATTTGTAGCTCTCTAGTATCCTGGACGAGCAAGAAATAGACAGTGCTGGTCAAATCCAATTCATAATCAGAGTACAAAGCTATGGCATAGGGGACCATTGATATGATGTGGGTTAGACCAGTCTTGATTGACTTAGGCGTTAATATACCGCTTCCCATGCAATTACAATGTGACAACTATGATGTACTATTTATTGCTAATAATCCTGCTTTTCATGAAAGGACAAAGCATATTGAGGCGGATTACCATTATACACATGATATGATTCATAAAGGCTTCATCTATATCTCCCACGTCAGTTCAGGGGAGCATACTGCAAATATCTTCACCAAGGCTTTGACTAGATGCCCATTTCAGAAGTATGGATCCAAGTTGAGCATGATCAACATTATGCTCCATCTTGACGAGAGTGTAGAGATATTTCTATGTTTTTAGTATTGTTTATTTATTCTCTATCTATGCTGTTTATAGTATGTAGTTTACCCACTGAGACTCTCCCCTATATAAGAGAACCCTAGGGTCTCATGAATGAATATAGATTATTCTTCCACCAACAGTACGAGATATGAAGGTCATGGGGCCGAAAGAGCTTTGAATGGCCCTTAAGAGGCACTTTTGAGACTTCACAATATAAAATTGGGCAGGGCTTGGCAATGATGCACCTTGTCATCTGCTGAGTTGTTTGAGGAGTAGTAGGATTAACTTGTTAAACTAGTTGCAAAGGAGGATGTGAAGGCATTCATGATCGCTTTGAAGTAGGAAGGTTTCCCGAGCTGGATGTATTGGCGATCTTGTTTTATAAGGAGTTAGGGGAGTGATGGGGATGTATGTGATGTAAGTGGTGGCATAGTTTCTTGGAAGGAACTTTGATTTTAAGAGGTTGAACATGCTTTTCCTCCTATTTCTATGGAAGCAGAATGTTATGAAGCAAGGTAAGGACTATAGGTCCATTACACTGTCCATATATATTTTATCATTGCAAAAGTTCTCGCCTTGAGGCTAGTGGTAGTCGAAAAGGAGGTGGTGTGAAGAGCGTTGTGTAAGTGGAGAAGTGGTTGGTAACCTGTGTGATTGGTGATGACACACGACAGAGGAGAGAAGGCTAATGATGGATCTAGTCATGACAGGAGATCACGCAACTTGGGGAGGTTATCGATAAGTTAACGCTGGTTGGGGGGTGGGTGGGTAAAGCGGGAATGGATTAATTGTGGCCCTTGACACGAGGGGGTGGGTTGCAACTTGCAAGGATAGAGTTGGTAGGAGGGATTACATGTGGTAGGGGGTTTCAAAGGAGGTTGGGAGGATTGGCGGTTTATACGAGGATTTGAGCAAGTGTGTGATCAAAACCTATGCTATTGGTGATGATGGATTGCATAGGTGATGAGGTTGGTAGTTTGGCAGTGGTTGGAGATCACATGTTAGCAGGGAGGTCATCGAGAATATGGGAGTGGAGCAAACAATGTTATGGCCGTTGGCCTAAAGAATTAGGCCATGGAGGGCGGCACATAGAGCGAAGAAAGACCCTTGATGGGGGGTGGGTGGGTTGAGGCATGCTTGCGATGAACGTGAGGTATGAAGGGGTTGTAGGGATGAAAGTGAATACCAATATATCCAAAAATATCCGCTTTTATCATATTCGAAAAATTATCGAATATGGAATATTAATCGAATATGGATATTGCCTAAAAAAAATATTTGAACATGGACATGGATATGATAACAACAAAAAGATCATGTTTCATATTCGAATATCTGAATACATATATTATTATACAAATTACAATTTAGGCATAGAGCGTCAAAAAAAAAATTAGGCATTATATTTAGTAAAAAAGCTAACAACCTAAACTTATTTCCTCTCTATCCAAATTCATGCATCTCCTTGAGATCGGGCGACTGCTAAGCCTCTTTGCCTCGACTTCTTAGGAATTGTAGCAGTACATGCGATGGGTAAGTTCTAGCCCTTCGATGACTATATCTATTAACAGACCATTTGCGATTATAATTTCGATTGAATAAAGATTCTTACCAAGGTATATATATATTAATGTGATCTTTTATATATCACTTTGAACTTCATAAAAATTCTATCCAAATTCATAAATTTTCCTTTATTTGTTTTTTAATTCAATCCATGTATGCGTTCTCTCTTTATACGATCCATATTCGTGGATTTGATTAATATCCAATTCGAATTCGATTATTTAATGATATGGGTTCGGAAATCCACATCTGATTTATATCCATATCCTTGTTCGATATAGATGACACATATATAGATATGGACATGTGCCATGTCCGATCCATGTCATCCATAAGAGGTGGTATCCTAGAGGAGGAAAAAGAGAAATAAGGTGGGGATTAACATCATTTAAAAACAAATTTGAACATATTTTGAAATATAAATACGAGTGTTTTGATCATTATATAGGGAGGACACAATGAGGTTGGTGGTCGATCATCTGACGGTTGAAGATCACACGTTTAGGGATATCGCTGACATAGTGGTGGTGGTGGGGGGGGGGTTGAGCAGATTGAGTTATGGCATCTAGAAGCCCTCTTTGACAGTGTTGATGGGTATAGGAAGGGCTTGTGACAGAGGTGGGACATGGAAGAGGAGGTTGCGGGTGCCTAGAGGAGGAGAAAGAGGAAAAGGAAAAATGGGATAGGCAATACCTCATCTGCAAATTTAGCAGATAATTTGAACTACAGATATGAGTTTTCTAACGATTCCTCTTATACTTAATGCGTATGGGGGATGAATGTTGTCATTTCAAAAAGATGGGAGTTAACCTAAATCGTTATGGTTCGAGGGTTAATAAATTCAGAGAGGTCAGGGTATTAATAAGAAATACAAGGGGTTAAAGTGTAACTATGCTGTTTTACGGGGCATACGTGTAAATTTATTATATTTAATTTTGGGCACATTTGGATTCCTTAATGAGATTTAAGTTGTGATATTCCTGACGGAAAATAAGATTAATTCAAATGTTAACATCACATTAACATACCTGCCAACAAAGCAATGATCATATGCGCTCTTAAATTTTCAGATTAGGGGTATATTTTTTGTAGCATAAAATTGTATTTCAGATGTCTTCAACGTAACTTTTTTCCTGACAAGGGGTGGTTTTCTAAGTTTATGATTAATAATAACGTAATATGTAACATCAGCGGAATCTGTTCTGAAGTGATGAATTAATGCCCTGATTTGAAAACTTTAAAATTTTTAAATATCCTGTCAAATTGAGCAGAGCAACTGAATTTAATGCATTTGTTAAAATATTTTATGTTACCATAACCGATCTCCTGAAAGAAATGTAAATCCGAATGTATCCCATCACACTTTTGCTCAAAACGAAAAAAATATTTGTAAGCACTTAACCAAACTGAACAATTAGGTCTTAAAAAGTTAATTTTTAAAGCGGTTTGTTTGGTTCTAGGAAGGTGGCATTTCTGGCAGGTGGCGATGCTTTGTTTTTACTTATTTTCTCAGCAATTGGGAGGTACAACCATGGATTTCCTGTACTTGATTTCGAAACTGTTCGAACGGCAGATCCATTCATGGCAGGTTTCAAAATAATTCCAAATTCTTTCTGTTGAAAAAGAATTATAATAAATTTTCTTATTTGATTAATGAGCCGACTGTTATATCGTGGTGGTCTTGTGGCTTTGGGTGGACTCGAATAGGGTGGTTCCTAAGTGCCTATTTTCTTGGAGGATATAGTGAAGATGGGAGAGGAGAAAATGGTCTCTCGAAAGCCACTCTTGCTGCTGCCAAGTCTTGGGCTGTTGGGATTCCGGTACTTGTCCTTGTCTGTTGCAAACTTTAATTTTTTTCCAAATTAGTCAAACCTGTTTCTATTTATCTCAAACAGAAATTATGTAGGTTTCTACAAATTTAAAGGAATTTTATATTAAGGTTTCGTATTATTATGCCTACTTTCTTGGGTCAAATAGCAACATCTCATATCTATGGGATTGCGATTTCATTAATTGACAAATGCTTGGAATGAATATCTTATTTCTATTTAACCATGTCCGATGCAGTCCAAAGACAAACAATCATGTTTGTTTTCATCAATTAATTATCCTTTACCTTTAAGAGCTGTTTCAAAATTTATCTTTTTGGATGTTAACTTGAACAAATATTTTCCTTTCTTCGAATTTTAGTTCGTTTGTCCCCTAGTGCAGTTTGTTAGATATATTTTTCATTTCAAAATTTTAAGTTGTGTTGGGTAATAATTTGTATGCTTATTTTAAGGTCCGTCAAGTTCAGGTTTGAAATACCATTATTGTATACCGTTATTGTATCGATAGGTCTAGAAAGAGATATATTGGTAATATATTGAGATATATCATAGATATCGGTGGAAATTTCGAAAATGGATAAAAAAACAATTGTTTCACGAATTAAAATCATCTTATTTCTTAGAAAAGTAACATACAAATACACTCTCATAGACATAAAAAAGGTGTAATTCACTACTTTCTTTAGTCCATGGTCCAACTGCACTACTTTCTTTAGTCCCATATTGCTTGTTGGTGGGATTCTACAATGTTGGTAGGGCTATATAAAGAGCCTCACACCTCCTATACTCTTTGAGAAGCTTAATAGAGTATCCAATCATATGTGACTTTCTCCCGTGGTTTCATTAAACTCCTTAGGGAGTAGGGTTCCATGTAATTCATATTTGGTGTTCTTTGATTCCGCATTCGCTCTTTTTTAGATTTTCAACATGGTATCAGAAAAGTTCAATTTCTAGGATTTGATTATTCCTATCAATTGAAGAAGTCTCGGGATCTGCAATGGATGTCAAGTTGCTGTTGTGGGGTTTTTGTTTTCTATGTTCGTGTGCGGATGGTTGATGATTTCTACGAACAACTCAACAATGATGACGACAATATCGGTGATTCTTACGAAAATAGCTGTCAGGTGTTAGCTCTTTGCTGGAACCCTAATCTTTTTTTTTGAGAGAAACTCGAACCCTAATCTTAGGTGAGTCGAACCTAATGGGCTCTAGGACTCATAGGTTCCATCGCCTCCACAATAATCCCTACAATGATGGGTTTCTGATCTCCATGATGCCTCGTCTCCAAGGATCTCCACCTCCAATGATCTCTGGTCATGTAATGCCATGAGATGCAACCACTATTACCATTGGAGGAAGCCACAATGGCTGATCAACAATGATGCAGAACCTTATATGGCGATGCGAGAAGCCCTAGTAGAATGATGTAGGAAGCACCACCACAAATGGGTCCATCTTACCATAAACACTTGGCTCGGTATTAGGGTTCCATGCCATCATAGGAACCCTAAATAGAAAGCAACGACTTCAGAGAAAAAAGGAAACAACAATGGACCTTCCATCCTCCTTTCTCCTCCATGGATACAAACCCTAAACGAAGAAAAGACCGAGGAAGCCCTACGCCTATAACCCTGTCTGGGTTTGGGCATACAAAATGTTCCTTTATTTTTGTAGTCATTGGTCCAGATAGGGCTAAGCTCCGTGTGATAAAAAGCTTTGGTAAAAAAAATAAGCGGGCTTATAATGAAAATTATGGATAAAAAAAGGAGAGTGAAAATTTTGGGCCCAACAGAGCCACGTCCAAAAAGTGAAGTTGCAAAAAATGATGAAGCTACTGTGAAAAAATGAATAAAAAAGGTAGCAAAAAATGGAGAGAAACCATAGAGAAAAAAAGAAAATGGAAATAGTTAATGAAAAAAGGGTGGAACACTGGGATAATATGAAAAAAAATGGCAAAAAAAGAGAAAAGATATTTGTTTTTACCCCATATATTCTCTCAACTTGGTTAATTGTCGCCATGTTATTTGGGGTAGACACCATAGTCTCCCCTTTTTTCATTCAAAAAAATTATCACCATCTTTTCGACAAGTTTGGGAGAAAAGGGGAGTGGGATAGTAGAGTGCATATTTATTCTTTTATTTGAGATTTTATCATTCAAAATTTATATCACGTCCATCCCCCTTTACTCGTGTCTCCGTAGAAAGAGATCTCATTTTCAGGGTTCCTATATAAGAGAATTGACTTCTTGAGGTCCATATATGAGAGACTCACTCTTGGAGGTCCCTAAATGAGATAAGCAATGATGCCTTTCGTGTGGGAGGGACTTTTTCTCATAGTTTCCATACATAAGAGGCATAGTCTCAGGATCTTTGTATTAGTGACAACCACTCTACTTTTGATGTTTGGCATCAACTTCGTATGGACTTTTACTATTGCTTGGGATCATCCCAGACTTTCGTTGCTCGCCAATTCAATGCATGAAGATCTACACTCCATCCCAACTACTACCTACCAGCCATCTTCGCCAAGTATACACTCTCGATATATGTCTTCTCCTAGTGCGACTTCCTTTGTGCGAGTCTCCACCCAGCAATGACCATAGTTATTAATGCGGCAAGGTGACAAGGCACCTGGCCTGGGTACCTGGGAACCTAGGCACGCTTAGGCTTTTTTTTGTTTTTATAAATACATATGTATGAAAATTTCCATAGGTATTGGATTTCTTTATATGTTTAGATTTTATAAATACCTAGTAATAAGAGTGTAAGAGTAATAAATGTCATTTAATTAAACTGTAGTGATTAATTACAACACAAAAGTAAAAGAACAAAGATAATTTATCAATCTATCCAATTAAAACTAAAAATGTGGAAAGGTATAATACATATAGATTGCTTAGCATAACACAACATTTCAAAGATTGAAAGACAAGAATCTAATAAATGAAAAATGATGAAGTGAACGCTTTAATCATCATCATCAAACATGTTTGTTTCTTCTTCTTATCCATCTTGCTCTTGCTCATCATCATGTAGATCTATCCAATCATCTTCCTCTTCCTCCTTATCGAGGATAGGAGGAGGTACATATTCCTACCTAATCACATGTGCATGACGAGGACCACGTCCACCACGACCACGGAGATTGCCACATGCTGAAGTGCTTGGCTATGTTTGTGGATGACTCCTTCTAGAATGGGGACCTTCATATGCATGAAAAGCACCTAATGCCTTACTAATGACCGTCAGTGTAAGCGCTGAGACCACCTGTGGTTCCACATAAAGTTCTGTCATCCATTCACTCGACCAATCTAACTCTAAAAGAACAATTGGATCAAAATCGTTTGCTAAATTCCTCAGCCTCCTATTTTTGAATCTCTTCTCAAGTTGCTTGTTGTATTGGATGTAAACAAGCTTGGACAGTCTATTAACCTCCAACTTATTCCTCCTCTTTTATGGATTTGCACATTCATACAAGTATTACATAAATTTACAAGTTTAAAGCTGACCATTATATTTGTAAATTTATAAATATTTTTGATACATACAAAATCAAAGGCACTCCAATTACGTTCACAAGATGGAGATGTGCAACATAGTCTCAAAATACGCTTTGCCACCAACTTCAAAGTAGGGTTGACACTCCCATAAGTATCCCACCATTCCACTACACTCACAATAAGTTCATAAGTAAACGCATATTACCATTTCATGCATTCAATATAAATAATGAAAAGTAACTTACATGGAGTTTTTTCCCTTTTTCTAATAGCAATTTCCCTGCTAAGAAAAAAATCACGAGCTTCTTTGTAGACCTTCATTTCAGAGCATATCAAGTATTGTTGATCGGGATCATCAACCATCCTCTCAAGGCAAAATATGAAGTCACTTTCATACCTTCTCATTAACGCCTCATTGTTGTCCTTCACTTTATAATAAAATGCAAGATTCAAGAAACATCTTGCTCCATACAGAGGGCGAGTCATCTGGTTATCCCCACGATAATCAATAATATGTAGAATGGGCATGTGATCCGTTTCCCTCATGCCAAAGTTTTCAGTAATCATTTCCTTCAATAATCATTTCCTTTGCAGTGTCAAATGCCCTAGCAATGTAACCTATGTGTGGCTTCTCATCAACATCCACTAAACGCAATATTGTAACAATGGGTTGCACTACTTTAAGGTAATCTTCAATTTTTTTCTCAAAAAGCATTCACCATCACAGTTTCATTGACATATTTCTCATCTTGTGTCTTCGACCAAGAACTAATGTTCCACACTTCAGAAATAAACAAAAAACACCAATGCTTTCCTTTGATGACTGCACGCTTTTGGTTAGCCCTTTCCTCCTATCTCTTTGATAGATGTAGCTCCTCCTCTTGGGTAGCCTTTTCCACTCTTAGAGGGAACTTGCTCTGATACCATCTATAATGACCCATGCCTAGACCTGATTCGCTATCATGGACAAGTGGCCCTCACAACTTGTTGGACTTGGGCCCAACTAGGTGCCTTTACCACAACCCAAAATGTATAAGCTCGAGTTGTGTAATAGTATTTCGCACTACGTATAGCCCACTAAAACAATTTCTAATTACTAGATGTGGGGTTATGGTTGGAGCGTTAGAACACCTATATTTGACCTTTTACATCCCTAGTTCGAAGGTATGCATTCTCTATAAGGCGATCTATTTCCTAAAGCACGACCGACGAGCATGGTTGTGAAGCTCGTAAATCTAGCAGAGTAACAATGATTCACCAGATCTACCGCCGATCATTCACTATTTGTGTACATTATATTGAGATGTATTGTTGTCATTCTAGTATATGTATATGATATCATTGTTACAAGAAATGACATGCAGGGTATTGACGAGTCAAAAGAATTCCTTGAGAAGCAGTTCATCACCAAGGATCTTGAGGAGTTCCGATATTTCCTTCGCCTAGAGTTTGCCAGAAATCACAAACAACTTGTAATGATTCATAGAAAGTACATAATTGATCTCTCAGGGATTAGCATGGTAGATTCTGGACTTGCCACTATTCTTGTGGATCCTAGTATGAAATTCCCATGGTGATGGTATAGTGGAAGTTTGGAATGGTACTGATAGCTTTTTTTGGAAAACTCCTTTATGCGATCGTCACCAGATTATGATCCCCTACTACGATTCTGACCTCTTAAATCTTTGCATAATGGAGTTTCTAGTGTTGGCGGACTCCTTTTTCGATGGTGGGGGACCTTCCAATTGATCAATCACTGAACTCAGGTGAATGGGTTTATACTTTGTGAGGAAGACATATAAGGTCACATTTATACTTTGTGAGGAAGACATATAAGGTCACATTTGCTTCGACTGCTTTTTAATATAGAGATTGCTACATGAGCATATGGAGATTTGGAAGTAGACGATTCCTCGATACGTCAAGATCTTCCTTGGGTTGTTGAAAAGAGATTGTTTGATGATAGATGCCCAAAGGACCAATATTTTCCAAGATGTGGTTGGCTTCAGCTACAAGTGTGCTGAAAGCTTGAAATCATTGATCACCTATTCTTTCTTGTGTGACCTCGAGAGATATTTGGGTGGATACAACATATCTGGATGATGTGGCTTTAAGAGTGCATCCGCTTTTTGGGAGTCAATTGGGTTGTCTCGAATTGGCCTGGATTCCGAGAGAATTCTAGTGGATGCTATTTTGTGAGCGATATGGCTTGCAAAAAAGAGGCGATTTTTCAGAGTGAAATTTATGTGGAGAAGGTTGATGCAAATGACTTTACACAAGGAGGAAGAATTTGGGGAAGGGAGGAAGAAGATGTGCCTCTTACATTAGTTTTTCTGTGATAAAAGCGTGAAGATGCTTGCAAGAGAGAAAGGAAGGAGAGAAGATAAGTTGGAAAAACTCTAATTTAATATAACTTCAACTGGCATTACGTAAAGCCTACTGACACCTTTATATATGGAGGGTGGAATTACAACATTAAATAAAAATAATCATAACAAACCCTAATCATCCCCGTAAATTACTAACTAATTAGAAATCACATACGTTCTCGTTTATTTACATATAATCAATTTGCGAAGGACTCGTATTGGACGAAATTTTAAAAGAACACCAAACCCTATCCTTAATTTAATTGAGATCTTAGTTTTACCCCAAGCCCCAATTTCACAATACATCAACTCTTTTCTTCTTCAAAAAACTCATCCCGATGAATTGCTTGATCTTCGAACTTAGTGAGAAAATGTTTGGTCCTAGTACGCGTGAATCCATGGTTGAACGATGTGGTGCATAAGTTGGGATCCATGCCATTGTTGTGTTGATCTTCATGGAGTTTTTGTCTAATTGAAGGATATTGTTGAAGAATTGATATGGCATCTTCAATGGTTTGGTTATGGAGTTCAAAGAGGTCATTGAGCATGAAAGCCACAAGACTATTGTAAGAGGAGATGTGATGAATGTACTTATCCCCAATGTCCTTATATAAAGAGGTTCAACAATCCTAGTCCTGTTACAATGTGGTTCATGCCCATTTTTATTATTCTCGTATTTCCTCTGATAATTGTTTTGCACATATGGGAAAATCACAAATTTTCTACCCCTTCAATGAAAATAGTACTTTTTTTACTCTTTCTCCAAGTTTATCCTTTTAGTAAACTACTTTTGAGTTGGGGCATCTGTATAAACTTTCCGTGGCGGTATCTTGTCATATTTCTTTAGAAATGCGGTTCCAATCTCTTGGAGATATAAGATAAACCTGTGGTAGGGTTACTCTACTACCTTACCAATAGTTGTGCCATTGATTTGGGGATGGACGATGCTAACAGTTCGAGTTCTAGGAATGATGGCTTGGTGTGGCTTCGATGTTATGGAGCAACGCGCAAGATGAAGTATGGATATCGACGGTGGTGTTGACGAGCGATCAACGTGGCATAATTTTGGAGTAGAGGTAATGTCGATGATGGCTTAGAAGATAACGGCTATGGTGCTGACAATGGCGGTGCAGAGTGGTGTGGCGTCACCGATGACAAAGAAGAATGGTAGGGGTGTTGAAGATGGCGGTGATGTTGGTGACAACGTTGTGGAATGAAGTGGCAACAAAAGGGGAAGAGGGGAACACAGGTGAGGAAGGTAGGGGTGGTAACATGGGTGTGGGGACAGGTGGCGGTGGTGGTGATGTTTGGGGAGGGTTGGCACTTGAGGCGAAGGTAGTGGGAGTGGTGTTGTCATTGGGGTAGGGTTTTGCATTGGAGGTGGAGGTGATGGAAGCAATACTAACACTAGGGGATGGTTTTGCGTCGGTAAGGAAGGTGGTGGTGGTTCTGGTGGGGAAGAGATGACAACTTCGTAAGGGGGAGGTGTAAGGGCGTCAACGGAGGTTTGAGAGGCAGAGATGATGGCGAATTAGTTGCAACCACCAAGGATGCTAATGGCGATGACCTTGAATCCTCTTGGATAGCCACTAGAATGTTTGAAGTCGTGGAAGACCGCTCCTTTTGTTTTTCTTCTTTCAGGTTGTCATTAAAGTTGTGTTGTATGAGTATTGCAGAAGTTAGATTTTTTTCTCGGATGACTGTATCTTCTTCGAACCACGATTCTAACCATCCGTCTAGCATTAAACATGATTTAAAATAAATCTTCACTTTCCATCGAGATGAGTGTGAATATGAATCATAATTCATATAGCTTGCAATACATTTCACTGTCGAAATTTGCTGAATTGTAGGGATGATTCAAACACCATGCTTTAATACTAATTCATGCAAATGACTTTTCACAAAGAAGAAATTTTGGGAAAAGAGAAGGAAGAAGACATGCCTGTTGCGCAAAGTTTTTAGGGGAAAGTGTAAATCATGAAATAAAATCTTAGAAGTACTTGAGTGTAACCTTAGATTGCAATGAGTACTAACCCGACAAATATTCAAACTAACTCCAAGAAGAAAAGAATAGCTCATCAATTAAAACAATATACAAATTTTGGTGAACTTCATAATTTTCAAACTGCACCAATTTTTCTTCACTTGAAAAACTCATTTCCTGTCAAGTTGGTCATGTTTGGGCGGTCATCTTCTTGCTGTTTGGGAAAGAATTTTCCAGCGACGTGGTGGGTATGGCGTCTCAGAGGTGCTTTGCTCGTGGCCTGTGCTGTAAGTCAAGCGTCTTCTCCAGTCTTCCGCGAAGAAAGACGACGTTGAATGGAGGCTTCCGCTCTTCGCTGATGGTTTCGAGGATGCGACTGTCACACGCGTGGCCCGGGTGATGGCCCTGATGGGGTTCCCTTCCTTTCTCGGTTGATACATCACTTGGGGTCAACGCTATCCCATTTGGGTTCGGTGATCCGCATCCCGGCCGACGGCCGCTCGCCGAGAGAGGACCCAAGGATCACTTTGCTGTTGATGGAATGCCATGCTAGTGCGTTGTCAGAGGCTTCTACAAATTTCATGGTAGGGCAATTCTCGTTCGCTCTGCGAGTTTCTTTTCTTTCGCCTCCGTCACCGTCGAGTAAGGCAGAGATCTTCGTCATCGGCTCAAATTCCGACTCAGTGCCACGCCACCTTTCTTCGGAATCGACAGGTGTGTCTTTCGAGGCATCAGAGAAGCCGCTAACTGCTTCGCCTTTCTCTATGGTGGATCTTTAGATTTTGTTGTGGATCCTCGACCTGGATTTCAATCGTTGCTTCGAGATTTCGGATCAGGGAGGGGGGATCAGAATCCGATCAGGTTCTCCTTCTCAGATCTCTTTGCACCTGACTTCGAAGGAGCTTGGGTTCGGACCTGGCTGTCTTTATTGGGTTGCTTGGACTCTGGTCACTCGGATTCCCTGTTCTTGGATCTGGGTCGGTTTTGGAAAGGTCCATTGGTGGCATTCTATCAGTCTGTTGCTGGTTGCTGCTTGGTTGAATGCCAGAGCTCGAGGCGGCATCCTTTGGAGGAGACGACCGCTAAACGTTTGAGGGAGGCTTCTCAATCTTAGTTGGAGGTCAGTCCTCTCCTGATTTTGACACCTCCGGTCCTGCTTTCGAAGCTTCTTTTTGAGAGCGGAAACTATTTCAGGTTCCGCTCTCACCGCCGAGGTTATGCCTTCTAGTCCCTTGGAAGCGGAGGTTGACGGTTTGTCCACGTATAAAATATCTGGTAAAATATATAGGAGGAGGCAACACGTCAAGCCACTATGAGAAGAGATCCCATCAATCTCTGAGCGCAAAGCTAAGGTGGCTGCCTTGGCAAGAGCGATGTTTTCGAGGGGTTCAACCACTGGTTCTAAATGAAGATACCCTCATGGGATGTAAGGGGTCTGGGTGACCCAGAAAAGAGAAGAATTTTGGGGTCTAGGTTCTCTGAGTGGTGTTTTGATGTCGTTTTTCTGCAGGAGACAAAGATGGGTTCTTGTCTGGCTGAGGTTTGAAACTCTTTTGGTGCGGATCCGATCTCTGGTTTCCGCTCGATTGGTGCTACTGGTAGTGCTGGGGGCTTACTGCTATCTTGGAAAGAGTCCGTCTTTGTTTTTCGGACGGAATTGAGGGCTACTCATGTCCTCATGGTGCTGTTTGAGTGTATTCAGACGAATTCGTTGTTTTCTTTCTCTTATGTTTATGGGCCCTGCCAGCCTGCCTCTGGCAGGTGTTTTGGTCTGATCCGAGGGCTGCGAGATTCGAGTTCCCGGCTAGTAGCTGGTTGGTGGGCGGAGATTTTAACGTGTCTTTATTTTCTTCTAATTGGTTGGGGCTGCATGATGGTCAAGATCCCGATGCTGCTGACTTCCTGGAGCTGATCGATGAATTGGGGCCGGAGGTGATGGATGCTGCTGGCACGAAGTTCACTTGGAGGAGTTCTGGATTCCGTTCCCGTATTGATCATTTCCTTGCCTCCGGGGAGCTGCTTGAGATGTTCCCACTTTCCTTTTCTTCTAGCAAGACGTGCACGAGGTCAGACCACACGCTGATTTTCTGGGATTCGGATGTGATTTCCCCGCCGAGGGGTTTCTTTAGGTTTGAGAAGGCTTGTCTCATGGAAGACTCCTTTCAAGATCTGGTCTCCTCCCATTGGTCTTCCACAAGTGTGACCGGTTCTGCTGTTGTGAGATTCGTGCAGAAGTTGATCTTTTACATTTGCGGCTTTGTGCTTTCAAGAAGGAAACTAGAGAGGCTCATCGTGCTAGAAGGATTGAGGTTGAGGGAGAGGTTGCGAGGCTTGACGGTTCGGAGGATGAAAGGTCTCTGACGGATATAGAATTGATTCTGAAAGCGGAGGCTCAGAGGAAAATCGCTGACGAGGACAAGAAGCGGGCCGCGGAGTGGAAATAGAGATCCAGGTACTACTGGCTCAAGGATCTTCCACAGAATGGCCAGCGGGAGGCGTCGTGGTAACACCATCCGTCATGTTATTGTGATGGTGTCATAGTCGAGGGTGATAGAAAGATGGGGCGGGCAATTGCGGACCATTTTCTGGAGTTCTCCAGGAGAACGTCGGCTAGGCGGGTCATGGTGCCTCTTAATTATCAGATATTTATACCAGTAGCCTTATCCAGAAGGTCACTGTGGAGGAGCTGAAGGCTACGGTTTGGAGCCTCAATGCTGATGCGCGCCAAGCCCGGATGGTTTTCCGATCAATTTTTATAGGTAGTTTTGGGATCTTGTAGGTGTTGAGGTGCTGCAAGTTGTGGAGGAGTGTTGTCGATGCAACATTGGTTTTGATAGGTTGAATAATGCTCTTATTTTCCTCCTTCTGAAGCGAGAGCCGGCAGAAAGAATTGAGGATTTCAGGCCGATTGCTCTTTCAAATGCTATTTACTTGATTGTGGCGAAGGTGTTTGCTGTTAGGCTGAGCATGGTTCTCGAACACGTTATCTCCCCTTATCAGTCGGCTTTCAATCCGGGAAGACAGATTTCAGACAACTTGGTCCTGGCCTCGGAGATCATTGTTGATTGGAAGAGAACAGGGACGAAGGCTCTGTTATGGAAGGTGGACTTCGCCAAAGCATATGACACATTGGACTAGAGGTTTCTTTGGTCGGCTCTGCACATGAGAGGTTTTCTAGATATTTGGGTGACTTAGATGAAGAGCCGCGTCACCACTGCCTCCTTGATGGTCCTTGTCAATAACCGTTCGGAGGGAGGTTCCTTTCAGCCTCAGAGGGGTGTCAGGCAGGGCTGTCCTCTTGCACCTTTGCTGTTTGTCATTGCTTCTGATGTCCTCACTTGCATGGTTGATCGGGTCTAGGCTGTTGGGGTCACAAAGGGGTTTTCATTTGGTGATTTAGTTATCTCGCTGCTACAATACGTTGATGACACGATCCTTTTCGTTGAGGGGGGAAAGGAGGAAGCCAATGGTATAGCGAACACTTTGGAGATTTTTGGGGAGATGTCCGGCATGACTTTAAATCTTGACGAGTCCACGGTGATTCCTTTTGCTCTCTCGGATGAGGAGATGCGACTTTGTTGCAACATGCTAAGCACGGAATGTGAGTTCCTCTCTATCCATATCTGGACCTTCCTCTGACATCGGGCATAATCAAGATAGAGGAATGGTTACCGGTGACTGAGAAGTTGGAGAGGAGACTTACGGGTTGGAAGGCTTCTATCCTCTCTAAGGGGGGTCGGATTGTGTTGGTGAAGGCGGTGCTATCTGTAATTCCGATTTATTTCATGTTCTCTCGCCTCTTACCTGCTGGAGTTAGGAAGCGCCTTGAGAGGCTCATGCGTAGATTCTTATGGAGCAAGTCTGGCATGATGAGTGGTGGGATGCACCTAGCTGACTGGGAGTGGGTCACTCTTGCGAAGGCAAATGGTGGTCTGGGAGTGAAGCGTCTGGACGCGATGAATGATACTTTTCTCATGAAGTGGGTTGGCAGGCTTTGGGGGAGGGAAGAAGATATATGTTGTACTCCCATCAGATGCACTTATGGCATGTCTTATCCGTTGATGCTGCTTACCTTTTTGGGCATGCAACCTTCTTCTTTCTGGAGGGGGATTCTGAAGGTTCTGCAATGCTTTCATGAGTTCTCGCGCCCCATCTTGGGGAATGGTGAGTCCTTCGCATTCTGGAGTGATGACTGGGCGGGTGATGGTCCGTTATGCAATCGTTTTCCACAACTTTTTGCTTTGGCGGTGGATCGAGAGGTGCGGGTTGGTAACTGTTGGAGTGATGGAAATTGGATGCCCTTATTTTCAGCAAACTTTCTGATGAATACATGGAAGAGTTCCCACTTTTGTTAGATTCTCTGCGGCTTGTTGGGGGGGGCATCTGATGGGCGTGACCATTGGGTTTGGAGAGGGAGTTGCTTTTCCGTCACGAAGGCATATGGGGCGATTTGTAGACCTCCTCCATAGAGGACGGATGATTTGGTTAGAGACTGCAGGTTTATCTGGCCGCTTGGACTTCCAGAGAGGATCGGTTTTTTCTTGTGGCTTCTTAGGTGAAAGATTAATGATGAGAGATTATTGTGCTAGATTTTTCAGGGAGGTTTCAGACAAATGCATTCTCTGTGGGGATGGAATTGAATATGTAGAACATCTTTTCTTTTATTGTCCCTGCTCGGTTCATTTTTGGGCAAGGTTACAAAAAGCGGTAGTCGGTACTCGGTCGGCGGGGTCACTGACTAAGGATTAATCGCCAGTCGGGAGACTAATCGGATTTAGTCGGTTTTGAATTTTTTAATTATTTTAATATATAAATCAATTTTTATACACATATTATTATATATTTACATTGATTTGTACATTTTCTATACTATCATAATGAAATAAAAGAAGTAATTGTCTTTAAATGTAACATTAAGCATATTAGAATAAGTTTACTTTTAAAAAACTCGAAAAACTACAATTGAAAAATCTCTATGTAAAAATCGGCCTTGTAGTCGGCCGACTAGGCCGATTAGTCGGCCCGATTAGTCGGGTTGAGCGACTAATGGCCGACTAGGCCTAGTCGAGTCGGCTACCCCACTGACTCGACTAGTCGGACTGACTAGTCGGCCTAGTCGGCCGACTTTTACAACACTGTTTTTGGGAGATTTAGACCTTGGTTGGGTTTGCACTCGGAGCCTTACTCCTTTTGGGATTCTTTGTTGTTGGTTCGATAGCATACGAGGAAGGAGTTACTTAAGCCTATGGCACTCGTCTGGTCTATTTGGCTTGCTAGAAACACTCTTCTTTTTTCAGGTCAAAGATTCTATCATGAATATGTCTGTATCCACTCCAGGGGTATTCCTGAGTCATGGCTTATGTAGTTGTCGAAGTTTGCAATTTCCTTTTTATTTAATTAAGTTTCATGGGACGTACACCGTCGAGTGTTTCCCCCATTTTTGGTTTAAAAAAAATATAAATCATAAAAAATAACCAATAAATATTGCAAATAAAATCAAATCTTATTATGAGAAGACAAAAACTTAAAACTTAATTTCTCCCTTATACATTCTTCTATGAACCTCTACTTATCTTCGAATTAATGTACACTAAATTATCTAAAAAACAAGACCAATTTAAATGAATTGGAGTTCACATGTGAAACTTGGGTTTTATGACCTAATTGTGTATTGTCCAATTGTTCAAACTTTATATTGCCATTTTATGTACATATTTTATTATTTTTAACTTATGTTTTTCATTTCTTTTCTTTAAAACGTGTTTTAACTAATTACAAAAAAATAAAAGCCAAAAAAAATAGAAAAGACACTAAAATGTAAAAACCGAACCTGTATATATTGTCATACATGTATACATATCCCTTTCTCATTTTATTTTGTTTTTCTTAATTATTAAAAATTCTTAACATAGATTAATATGTAAATATTTCATCAATATTTTTTTAATAAAATTATATTATGTATATTGTTGGAGGAAATAATTGAGATGATTATTCCATGAACCCTAGGCTCTCTTATATAGAGAATAGATATATAGGCAAATTACATAAGATAGACATAAGGACATAAAATATTCGAAAATGTACATAGAAATGTGGAAAGATCTCTACACTCCTCAAGAAAGAGCATAGATGTCAATTATGCTCAGCTTGTATGAACACTTCTGAAATGGCCCCCTGGGTAGTGCCTTGGTAAAGATATATGTTGTTTGCTCTTCTGAACTAACATGAGAAGTATAAATCAAGCCCTTTTGGATCATATCTCTCGTATAATGACAGTCTACCTCAATATGTTTAATTCTCTCATGGAATGCAGGGTTGTTTGCAATGAATTAGGTAGCTTGATTATCGCATTGTAACTACATGGGTAGAGGAACGTCTACATGCAAATTGGTTAACACTGCTCGAACCTACATCATTTCTGTACTTGCTTGCGCCATGGCCCTATACTCAGATTCAACACTTGATCTGGCCACAACTGTTTGTTTCTTGCTTTTCCAAGAAACAAGAGAACTCCCAACAAATACTGCAAAGTTCAAAGTGGACTTCCTATCTTAGGATGCCTTGCATAGTCAACGTCAACACATGCAGATACAAAGAGTTGCTCCCTTCTTGAAAAATAATCCTGCACCTGGAGAAGATTTTATATATCTTAATATCATGTATATCGTGTCTATATGTACTTGTCGAGGTTGCTCCATAAATTGACTCACTCGACTCACTGCAAAAAAGATATCCGGTCTGGTAATGGTAACATACAGGAGCTTTCCCAGCATCTCTCTTTATCTCCTCTTATCCACTTCATCTGATCATCTCATCGTATAATTTCATGCAAGGTTGCAAAAATCAGTAGTCGATATTCGGTCGGCGGGGTCATTGACTAAGGATTAATCAACAATCGGGCGAAGTCTGTCATTAGTCGGTTTTGAATTTTTTCAATTATTTTAAATATATATTATCATTTTATATACATATATTCTTATATATTTGCAATATAAATAATTTTTATACATATATTTTTATATATTTGCATAGATTTGTACATTTTCTATACTATCATAATGAAACAAAAGGAGTAATTGACTTTAGATGCAACATTAAGTATATTGGAATCAGTATGATTTTAAAAAAATAAAAAAAATAAAAAAACCTCTATGTAAAATCGGTCAAGTAGTCGGCTAACTAGGCTGACTAGTCGGCCTGATTAGTCGGGTTGACCGACTAATGGTCGACTAGGCCTAGTCGAGTCGGCTACCCCCCGACTCGACTAGTCGGATTGACTAGTCAGCCTAGTCGGCCAACTTTTACAACAGTGATTTCATGCGGATCCATAGGAGTAGTAGAGGGTCAACAACCAATCATGCTCGTCTCAACAAACATGTCTGTAACATATTTTATTTAGCTCATCACAAGACCCTGCTCATTCCTAACAAATTCCAACCCTAAGAAATATCTTAGAGTGCATAGATCCTTAGTAACAAACTGACGGCCTAGAAACTCTTTTTCCATCTTTATCCCCTGCATATCATCTCCTGTAACAATAATATCATCAACATAGATCATTATGACAATAATACCTCTAGGTGTCTTCTGCATAAAAAGTGAATGGTCTGTATTATACCTCTTGAACCCCTATTTCTCAATCAAATCTGAGAGCTTCTAAAACCACGCCCTTGGACTTTGCTTAAGTCCATATATCGCCTTGTGGAGTCTACAGACCTGTTGACACTCCCCCTCAGCAGCAAACCCCAGAGGCTGCTGCGTGTAAACTTCTTCCTGTAGATCTCCATACAGAAATGCATTTTTAACATCTATAAAGGCCAATCACGTACCGTTGCTACTGAAAGTAGGATACGTAATGTAGAGTGACGAGCCACTGGCAAAAAACTTGTTCAAGCAAGGTTCGAAATCTCGATTTCGATTTCGTTTCGGTCCCCTCCTAAACCGAAATTTCAATTTCGGGAAATTTCGACCGTTTCGGTGGAAATGTCGAAAATGACTCAAAAAATCATTTTTCGGTGATTTTTTTGGAAATTAAGATCTTCCGAGTTATTACAACAATAAATAGCTTACAAATACACACTTATATCACACATATTGCGTATATATGCCTCTTATATCGCACATATCGATCATATCGGTCAAATCGATGTTAATGTTAACTCTTGACTGATATATACTGGAAATTAATATCATCCAATCCAAAATTTTAAAACAACAACAGCTTACAAATGCACACTTATATCACACACATCTCTCATCCGTGCGCCTTATATCACACCATATCGGTCATATAAGACATGTTGTTGAGCTGACTGATAGATACTGGTAATGAAAATCAAAATAACTAAGTTAACAGCTCTTAGACGACATCTTTTGTTCATAAAAATAGACAAGAATTTTTATTCTAAAATATAGATAATGATTAATTAAATAATATTTTGTTCATACAAATAACCATCACAGACAAAGTTCGAATGAATTACAGAATTAATTACATACTTACAATAAAGATGCATCTATTTACGAAGATAAATGACAAACAAATGAAAGGAACAAGCTATATCAAATATATATAAGCTATAGAGTTTTTTTTCATCTCCATTGCTTAAGCCCAAAGGGGAGGAAGCTCCCTAAGTTGAATAATCGATGTATGTACCCTCTTGTCGCAACATACCATGTATCCTTGAATTTCAACCGAAATGGGTCGATATGTCGAAATATCACCGAAATTTCGGTCGAAATTCAGGAAATTTTGTACTGAAATCCATGAATTTCAACCGAAATGGGTCGAAATATCGAAATATCACCGAAATTTTGGTCGAAATCCGGGAAATCGATATATATAGGTGTTTCAATACCCATGACCTCTCGAAACCGAAATTTCGGCAAAATTTCGCGAAATTTAAATCTATGTGTTCAAGTAATCCACACCGTAGGTCTGATAAATCCATGTGCCACTAACATTGCCTTGTAACGATCAAGACTACCATCTGCATGATGTTTAACAGTGAACACCCATTTGCAACTGACTACAGATGCCCCAGGAGGAGCAGACACCAAACTCCATGTACCACGGGACTGTAATGCCGCCGTATCTTCCTCCATGGCTAAGCAACAACAACTACCCTTCAATGCCTCATGATAATTTCATGTAATTTCCACGGCAGATAGAGCCACGGAAAATCTCCGAAAGCCCCCTGTTAGATGATGAAAAGGAAACCTGAAAAGCAAGGGGATAAGAAGCACAAGACCGCTTCTGCTTGCGAACTGCAATATGAATATCCAGGTCATTGCTAATCTCTTCCATTTGTTGGCCAATCTCCTGCAAAGGTTCTTGTACAAGCATATCTCTAGACCCCTCATTAGAAATCATGTTATTAAAACAAACCTGGGGCGTACTGGATGATGGGCAATGACAATGAGAAGAAGCAGTCCGACGGGTATAGAATTGAGGTAATGGTGGAACAATTGGCACATTCGATTGGGTGGTAGTAGTAGTAGTCTTAGGAGGAGGTGGTGGTGGTACCACTGACATAGGAGGAGGTGGCATGTAAACCTCATCATCTGAGTCTGATGAAGCCAACCTGTTACCTGTAGGACAGAAATACATCACATAATCAAAAAATGTTACATCAACACTGGTATAGTATTTCCTGCGCAAAGGATCATAACAACAGTATCCCTTCTGGGTCATGGAGTACCCAACAAACACACATTTGACAGCTCCGGGAGAGAGATTGTCAAGACCTGCAATCAACTGGTGAACAAACGCAACAAAGCCGAACATATAAGGAGTGAGTGAGAATAACTCATTCTCAGGGAAAGCTATAGAGAAAGGAATTTTCTCACCCAAGACAGACGATGGTATACGATTCACTAAATAACATGCTCTAAGAACCTCACCACCCCAAAACGAATGTGGGGCACGACTCTGAATGAGAAGAGTCCGAGTAACATCAAGAAGATGACGATGCTTTCTCTCAGCCGTACCATTTTGCTGAGAACTGTAAGCACAAGATGTTTGATGAATAATCCCACGAGATGAAAAAAATGGGATAGAATACGAGTACAAAATTCCAAAGCATTGTTAGTTCGCATAAATTTCACAGAGGTAGAAAAAATATTCTGTACTTCATTAATAAAAGTTTTGATCACATCTCCTGCTTCAGATTTATTTTTCAAAAGAAACACTCATGATAATCGAGAAAAATCATCCACAACCACAAGATAAAACATGTGTCCCTGGTAATCAGGAGCACGACTCGGACCTCAAATGTCTACATGAAATAACTCAAAAAAGGAGCTACTGCTTTGACTTTGACGACTAAGAAAAGCAGATCGATGATACTTTTTTAACTGACGTGCCTCGCACTAGAAGGAAGAACCAGGTGAAATCCGTTGCAACATGTGACACATCTTCTGAAGAGGTAGATGAACAAACCGAAGGTGCCAAGTGAATGAAGAGACTGATCCAGACGGATGAGAAGATACACCTGCATAGGGAGTCTGAACCAGGAGATAAAGGCCGCCTTCCTCACGGTCACACCTATTCACTCTACCCGTAAGAATGTCATGAAAAACAAGAGACGATGTGTCAAAAATAGCTCGGTAGTGCAACTCCTTTGTAATTTGACTAATAGAAAGCAAGTTCACAGAGAGGTCAGGAGTATGCAACACATTCCGTAAACGCATAGAGGCGTCAAAGTGATCTCCCCCTGTCCTGTGGTTGAGGAATGAGTCCCATCAACTATCACAACTGTTCTCCGTAGAGGAACTTGTTTATATGAGGCACGCTGTTGTCTATCTCCACATAAATGATGTATCGCACCGGAGTCCATAATCCACTTTGTAATCTCAGATCCATGACAAGACGTAAAAGTATAAGTACCTGAGTTGCTAGCTGTAGCAGAGGTACTAGCAGAAGCAGAAGCTGCAACATCTGAATGGCCTCCAGGAGATGGTGAAGTAGGAGGCATGATATCCCTCAATCTGGCCACAAGGTCATCAAATCGCTGATTTGAAGTAGGAACCGCAGGAGATTCAACTTGTTCCGCTACCCGGCCGATGGAGGAAACCCATGCTTGGAATGACATGTATCCTCTGAATGGCTGGGACGATGACAAAACATGCAGGACTGACGGATTCGACCCCCTCTGCCACGGAGTCTACGTCCACGAATAGTAGACGAGCCTCCTTTACCTCGGGAGGCTGCCATCGTCGAGGAAGTCTGATCACTGATAGTAGATTGAACAGTAATCTTGCTAAGCTTACGGAAGGCTTCCTCCATGGGAGGAAGTGTAGCATCTGCAAAGATCTGGGAGCGGGCAACATCATATTCAGGATCAAGGGTAGCTAGGAATACACCAACCATGTTAGCATTCCTATATGTCTTCCACTGCTCAGGGGTGGCAGTAAGAGGCATGAAACTGCGTAGCTCCTCAAACATCCCTTTCAAGGATGTATACAATGAATGCAGGGGCCGTCCATTCTGCTTAATAGTGAATATATTATACTGGAGTTGGAATATCTTCGTCTCATTCCTTGCTTGAGAATATGTTGCTGCGAGGATGTCTCACATCGCCTTAGCAGTAGGTTGATGTAACACATCATTGGCGATTTCAATCGTCAATGCACCATATAGCCACACTTTGGCATAAGCGTCGTCCGCCTCCCATGAGGCATTTATCCTAGTCTTCTCTACCAGCTCCTCCTCGGTAAGAATACGTTTCTTACCATTTGACTTCATAAGGCTCATGAACTGCATAGCTCAGAGCTCATAGTTTGTCCCGTCCATCTTCACAATAGATGCTGTCACGCTGGACCTCTGAAAGCGCCTGTGGCGGTACATCTACTTTGTTCTCAGACATGATGCCAGAGGTAGAAGACCAGGGTTTGTAAAGACCAAAAAGTGAATGTCTACACAAACATGTGGGTTTTATTGCAGATGTAGACTTATGCACTCAAACCCATCAAACAGACGAGAAAACCGATGCCTACGTGCCGGGAACTATGCATGGAGGCTACGCGTGTGAGCGACACGCGGGTGGCACAGTGCACGCTGTGTGCTGGACTGTGCGAGTGCTGCGCGAGAGCGCGCAAGGGCGCACAAAGACGAGCATGCAAGGGTGGTGCAGGAGGCATGCGAGGTCGCGTGAGGGATGCGCGAGTACATGCAAAGGCGATACGGGAGAGCGCAGAGGCCGGGGGGGGGGGGGGGTGCGAGGGCTACACTCAGAGGTGACGCGCGGGAATGGTTGGTGAGGTCTAGGGTTTTAGATACCCGAGCTCCGGTCTAGGACCGTCGCTCGGATACCATGTTGGAGGAAATAATAGAGATGATTATTCCAAGAACCCTAGGTTCTCTTATATAGAGGAGAGACCTATGGGTAATTACATAAGATAAACACAAGGAAATAAAATAATCGAAAAGGTACATAGAAACATAGAAATATTTCTACATATATATATAAATTAAAAGAAATCAAATAAAAATCACAAAACCTTGAAAATATGTATTTATACCTAAAAATACCTCAAAATTTTTATTTTTGTACGCATGATTTCTTTTTTAGGTCTACAATTTTTTTGAACTAAATTTTACTTGAATTCATCTTATATTTTATTCTTTATTTTTTGTCAAGTCAATGTTCCCGATCAAAAGCGAAGTGGCACTACGTAACTAATCAAATCCATGCAGACCCTAAGTTAAATCCTCCATACCGCACACCTCCCGGTCCACCTCCAGAAATCTAACCACCTCTACACCTTGGTTGACTAGGCGGGTCAATTGCATCTTTTTCCCACAAACTCCCTCTCATACCGATGCGCACGATTCACACCCCCCGATCAAGTACCCTACATCACCTCCATTAACCACACTTCTATGATTGCCTCGCATCGACCACACACATTGGTACATCTTCCGTACCGCATCATCAGGCCTCTCCACTTCTCCCACGGTCACAACACAAATTATCAACAATACACACTGATCAAAACTCGAGCAACCTCCATCAACTGAATCCGAAACGAATGAAACCTCCCTCTAACTTCGGCTGTGCCCCAATGACAATGGCAACAACAACCTTGACGGTGACACGAGCGGAGCCATCCTCATATCGGTGATCGAAGGTGCGTCCAAGCATCTTGTTGCAACAGCTTCAAGCTCACTGCTCGAGCTTCTTGACCTCACGCCAAGGTCAACCGAGGCGAAGACAACCATAGGACAATCACTCCTCCATCACTCCGACGAACCAAAATAAGGTAAACCCTATGCCATCCCTTCTTCCCCATAATTTTCTTCTCCTTCTTCTTCTCGTATTTTCTTTGCCGATGTTACAAAAGTCAGTAGTCGATACTCAATCAATCGAACGACTATCTAAGGAGTAATCAACAGTCGATTAACTAATAAGATTCAGTCAAACTTAGTCGGTTTTGTCTTTTTTAATTATTCTATATATGTACGTCATTTTTTATACATATATTCTTATATATTTTACATAGATTTATACATTTTTACCCTATCTCAATGAAATAAAGGAAATATTTTTGAATTCAAATAAAATATTAAGCATCTTAGATTAAGTTTTCTTTAAAAAAGTAAAAAATAAAATAAAGTCCGTCCATGTAAACATTGTCAATTAATCGACCTAGTTGGCCAACTAATCGAGCTGACTGGTTAGTTGATCAACTATTGAGTATTAATCAAGTAGTCAACAATCAGTTTGTTACCCCACAGACTCAACTAGTCGTACTATTTAGCCAACTTTTACAACAACATTCTCTGCTACCATCTCTTCCCCAATCTCCTTCTCTGCTCCAATTGAGAACCCTTGATATCCGACTTATTACACCCCTTCTTGACCTCGCGTGTTATGTTCTAGCTCCTTCACACCTATCATCTCCGACAAAATCATGGGAGGAGCATGGCTTAACATCAGTCGTACGTTTAGAGCTCCCCTCTTATTTCTGTTAGTTTTTTTGATGACAAAATGAGTGAGTCCCCACGACGGGGATCAACGCTTGTAAGATTTCATTAAAAGAATTTCAGGATACATTACCGAGAGAGCCAGAAATTATATAACGTGTTACAATGGGACACTACATTCTCGCTGTAAAATCTCTGATTTTTGAAGATTAGCTCATTGCGTCCAAGCCAAATGGCCCAGAGAGTGGCAAAAGATCTTGAACAGTCGTCACTAGAGTTGCCGCCGATCCTCCTGACAGAGCTCCGGAAAGCCTCCATCCCATCGCGCTCCACCCAAGGGATTGCAATCTCCGCCCATTCCCGCGCGGATGACGAACACTTGAAAAATAGGTGATTAGAGTCCTCGGCAACCTCACCACATCTGTCACATTGGGTTTCTGTAAGACGTAGGAGGCACTCCCTCCTCACTTTGTTGCAAAGCCGTCCCCTTCTCAGGCACCAGAGAAAGACCTTTACCCTTGCTGGAATTTTTGCCGCCCAAACTACGCGCATGTCCTGGCACAACTCATTGTCACGCTCCTCTTCCCTCCTCAATTCAAGGTAAGCCTTCCTGACCAAGAAAACACTGCCCCCTAGTGGAAATGGTCGCAGTCTTGCGAGAAAGTGTCTTGTTGCGGCAATCATGGAAGGACATATCGATATCGGCAACATATCGATAAAATGTCGATACCGATATATCGGCGATATATCGATGCATATCGCCGAAACCCGGTATCCATTAGGCATTTTTCTTCTGTCGATACCCGATATATCCATATCGGCGATATATCGGTGACCTGTCGATACCGATATATCGCCGATATATCGACGATATATCGCGATATGGCGATCCATGGCGGCAATGTAGCCAACAATGCAATGCACTCGTCTAAATGTTGGTCAGAGAGATCGTTAAGGAATAGTGTGAACCCCCTAGGATCCGGATACCCGTTAATCACACATTTTGCATTACAACATTCATTCCTATCGCATTAAGTAACTGAAAGTACGGAGAAATTTTCCGCGAATGAAACAATTTCATCTGACATTCACAATCAACATTTATAACCACAAACACATAGAACAATGGTCACCAAAATCTTATTTCATTTCATTAACTTCCATATATTTTTCATGTACAAAGTCGGACAGTACATACAGTATATCCCAAAATCTGACTGAAGAGAAAGAAACATAATACATTATAAATTGAACAAAAACTGGCACAAAATAAACCATACCGTTGGGTATAAAATTTATCTTCTGGACCCATGTATAGCTACTGAACTGCAGGCTGTTTGCCTGCCAAGCGTGCAAGGAAGAAAAGGCGTCAGCGGTTGCTGGTACCTCCCAAAAACTTATATAAAAATAACATGCATTTATTATTTACAAAAGAAAGCAAGTAGAGAGGCATGAGCAACTCAAATTTAAAACTTATTTCTACTTGCAAATTTAAAAGGTTTCCAAATTTCTAGTAAGCACCTCTCATGATTAGCCATTAACCCAACATTTCCCACATAAACATATTGATTTTATAACTAATTGATCATAGTAAGTATATTTCATTCTCATATTACTTAGAGGTCATTTTTGTGGATGTTGATGATGGGAAAGATAAGATAAGAAGATATAAAGATTTATTAAAATCTTAAGTCTAGTGGATAGTCTGTGGTCTTGATTCTTGTGAAACCTCACACTATGACTCTAAGACTTGGGGAATGTCTTAGGGTTGGGGTGCCTCCGTAGGTATGCGGTGTTGTATAATGCATCCTAACTAAGTTCCCAACACGTCCACTAGCTTAATGAGATTTCGAATTAGATTAAAGTCTTTTTCATTTATTCATCTTTAATTGTAACCCCTTAAAACCTCAAGTGCAACTGTCTCAGATGTAACTCTAGATGATGTAGATGTAGAAATGGATGATCTGGATATAAAATCAATCCTTTCAAACCTCTGTGCAACAACCTCAATGTAACTCTAGATGATGTAAATATAGATATGGAGGATCTGGATGTAGAATCGCCAAGTCTGTTGGCGAAAGAAAAACTCAAGCGGTGAAGAAGCCAACAAAAGGCTCTTCCGTCTCGCCCTCTAATTGGAAGGACGGTCCAATAGAGGGATAGGTCTACACTCCCAAACTACGCCACTGAGACGGGTGAGAGGGACTTCCCGGAAAAGTCGCTCTAGAAAACAACCCGACCGGTAACGGGCAACCGAGCTCGCACGTAAAACTGAAAACCAAGGATCCCCCGCCTGGGTATCCTAAAACAGGGTCAGCGGAACTGGTCTAAAGTCGGGATCCCAACGAGGCGTAAAAACACTGTGAGCTCACGTAAAAACCGAAATGGGACTGGGATCCTAGACCCGCGCGCTTGGCGGCCGCTGCCCAAACTGGGCTTCCTTTCTTCCGCCCAGGTGAGGGTCACCGCCCCCTCGCACGATCCGGTGTAAAAGGCCACCATGACCGGCAATATAATTTATAAGTCATTACCGACTCACAATCAATTTCATTTGCTTGTCTACTTTCCTTCTCAATTCCCTTTTTGAGATTAGTAATACTGATCTAGCTCTCTTCATTTTAAATCTTGGAAATCATTTACCAACTTCGTAAAAGAAGAGTATTAATAATTGATACAGATCTAGCTCTCATAATCTATAATCTTGGAAATCATTTCCAACTTCATAAAAGAAGAGTATTAATATTTGATACAAGAGTAAAGATGTATGCTCCTTTCTTCTATTGGATATTCGATTCTCTTTTATATATGTATATAATATAAATTCGAATTTTCACTAAGATTTCTAAGCACAACTAGATTGTATTTTACTATCAACGATAGCTTGGAAATCCGAGTATTTCTAGCAGTAGATATATTAGCAGTTTACTGTTGTTTTTATGAATCCATTTTAATCAACAGATCCTCATCGGTTAATTATCTTGCCTATAGACAAACCCAGTCTGAGTGTTTCATTTTTGTATTTATATCTACGTATATGTGTGTATATCTCCAGACAATTAATGTGTAGGCACTATTCTACTACAACTAAGATTTAAGTTCTGCTCCTATTTAAAGTAGAACCTTTATCTTAAGAGATTAACATAGACAGGGGAACACTCACAACTAACCAATATTCCAGGTGGAGCCTAAGGCGGAATATTATAACCAAGGTTTAGGGAGAATTATCATTTTTCCGTTACGTCACCTAACTCTCGAAATTGAGAAATTTCTGGGAGGAGTTTCCTGTTCTGGGCATTGATAAAGTGCAAAAAAAGCAAATATTTGGGAAGTGATATAAGATCTTGAGGTGAGATCTTGTGTGTATAAGGCATAGAAATAATTTGGAGGTATGAAAGTGAAGTTACCATCACGTGTAGATTAAAGATTTTTTTTTAAAAGAAGGGAGAACTTGATTGGCAAAGGTGCAACAAAATGATTATGTGTTCAACCCATGTGTGCAACTACAGATATATTTAACATTAATACTGTCATCCACTTGAATTGACATTAATACTTAATTGCCTAAAATAATAGTGTTCATATGTTCCAACAGAAATGCAAATTTGCATATTTGTTACTTTAAATCTTGTTTGGGACGAACTAATGAAATTATTATTCATGTCAAATTTTGATTCTAACTTCCCTTAAATCAATATCCTTTAGTATTTGATTTTAATTCCAGTAATGAGGATCAATAGGTATAAGTTCAGCGATTTTTATGACAGTCGTATAATGCAAACCAATATAAGTGTAAAATTTTACTAAAATCATTGTTGACCTATGATTTCTTTTCTCAAATCTGTACAAGAAGTACCTAGAAAACATATATATATATGTATATACGAAGAGTTACAGTACATATTTGTGTATATAGCAGAGAAGCTATTTACCAAACTTTGTTGGTTTCACAATGAATAAATCAATAACATGTAGTTTAATTGAATCTGGATTTTACAGGAGAAGTATTATTGAAAATAACACTATCTATAACTGCATTCCAACCTATTGTTTGGATATTGATAGGATATGGTAATAACAAAAATAGAAATGTAATATGATCTTCAAACAAAGAGAGAAGAAAAAGAAGATGAATTTAACTTGTGTTAGATGGCATGCATGGCAGCAAAAGAGGGAATTAGGGATTGTACCTAATTAGATTTCCAAATAGAAATCTCTTTGCATGCTACAATTGATGTTTTGGATCAGCTCCTACTTGGCAGAATCTGGAGCAGCAATAGGAGCTCTAAATAGCCCCTAATCTGGAGCAAGAACTTTAATAGATTTGCAGTCCCAACTGCAATTTCATACAATGAGGGGAAGAGAAGGGACAACTATGAAACTAATCTATGTATGGCAGCAAGAGGAGGGAAGGGATTCGTACCTTGAATTCTCAATTTTTTGTAGGTCAGATTTTTGCATGCAGTGCTGGAAATTTGGAACAACAGTTGGATTTCAGAAGGAGAAGAGGGCTGGAAGCTCTCCTTCGTTAGAGAAATAAAAGAGGAGAGAATTTGGGGGATTTGGGGAGAGATTACGTGAGAGGAAGGTAGGGGGAGGGCTATTTATAAGGAGTTAGGCTCTAAGGGTATTTGACAAGTGGAGAAAGGGAAAAGATGAGGTGGCTGCTATATAGAGAAAACAACAATTGATATAAAATTTTTTTTTATACAGAACAGCCGACTGTTTACTTGAAATTTATATATTTTAATAATTTTTTTTTCTTTTTACATATTTAAAACGGACCGTACGCACATCTCGAGCGTCGGATTTCGGCGCGAAATATCTTGTTTTGATCGTCTCGGAACGACGATCAATATGAGTACAATGTTGATATACTTTCGGTCGAGTTTCGAATACCCGAAATTTTCGGATACGGCTTTTGTCTAAGACTAAATTTTGTAATTTAAAATATCATATGACCTCCGATTGACGAACGGTCGATTTCGTTGGTCTCGTGTCATCGAATCGGATCTAATGACGGTCTCGGTTCGTTTCGCGGTTTCCGAATTTGCGTCGCGGCTTTTCACGGCGCGCGTTACGAAGGGACCGATTTTTGGTCGATTTCGTCCGAACGACTTTTGATTCACTACTAATTGGTCGTTTTAGGTTGTTTAGTATTGACCGTCAATGTTATTGAGTTCATTAGACCCAAAATCGGACGAGTTCGGGTTTGTTAGGATATGGATGTTACAAATAGCGATGCCTACGTATCCTCCACCGCTGCCTGCGAAAGCGTTGCCTCCTTCATCGCCGCCAAGGAGAAGAGACAGGGGAATCTAACCTCCAAACTACCATTGTTCGTCCAGTCGTCAAGCCAAAATCTGAATTGTCTCACCGTCGCCCACGGCTGATCGGAGCCGCGGCGCCATCCACGGCATAACCACTCGTATACCAGCCCATAACGGGGATTTGTATCGCACTCTCTTTGGTTCCAGCTCACTTCTGACCCCGTAAATCTGCCTCAGAAGTCTCACAACCAGAGAGGTAGGCGGGCCCCAAATTCGGATGGCCCATTTAGATAACAGGGTCTTGTTCATGCATTCCACGTCCCTAACCCCTAGGCCACCCTCCTCGCACCTCTTGGTGATGTCATCCTAACTAATCAAGTGCAACCCCGGTTCATGCTTTCTTCCGTTGGACCAGAAGAACCTTTTCACCAGGGACTCAATCTTTCTTCTAACGTTGTCTGGCATCAATCTACTGGAGAAGAAGAAGAAGAAAGGTATAACAGACAGGACGTGCTTTAGGAGGATCAGCTTCCCCCCATGAGAAAGTGTAACCGCCTTCCAGCCCGCAAGCCGCTGCTCCATCCTCAGCACCAGCTCGTCCCAGTCCGTCCTTCTAAGATTCCTAGCAACTAACGACAGGTCCATGTATCGAATCGGTAGGCTCCCCACCGAACACTCCGTTAACTCTTCCAAGAGAGTTCGGTCCGCATCGTTCATCCCGAACTGTGATAATAGTCGACTTGGCCTCATTAATATCCATGCCCGAGAGTTCGCTGAAGATGTCGGCCAGCTGTACCACATTCGCGTTCTGCTCGTCGGTGCCTCCCAGGAAGAGAATCGCATCGTCTGTATATTGTAAGAGAGGGATGGAGATGTCCTCCCTTTTGTAGTCCTCACACCAACCCGCCTCATTCGCATGCTTAAGAAGGACGCCCAGAGCATCCGCCATGATGACATACAACATAGGGGCTAATGGACACCCCTGCCTCACCCCCCGCTGCAGCTGGAAGAAGTCTCCCTCTGGTTTACCATTCACTAGGATCACATAAGAGGAGGCGGTGACACATCTCTTCATCTAAGCCACCTACTGCTCCGAAAAACCTCTCCTCCGAAGAGAAGTCCATAAGAAACTCTAGTCCACCAAATCATAGGACTTAGCGTAGTCAATTTTCCATAAGGCCCCTCTCATTTTCGAACGCTGCCACTCAAGACAAATCTCAGTGGCCATCACTAGGCCGTCTGCCATTTGCCTCCCTGGAATAAAGACCGATTGGCCCTGAAGAAGCACCAAGTTCACCTCCTTCAACCTATTTGCCAGAATTTTCGCGATGATGAGGTAAATCCCATTCGAGAGAGCAATAGGCCAGAAGACCACCACCTATACGAGGGTGTCTTTCTTTGGTAGCAGTTACAGTAAGGCCCGGTTGATCTTCTCAAGGCCTTTATTTCCTTCCCTGAATACATTAAGCACGTCAAGATTCTCCTCCTTCAAAAGATCCCAAAATTCCCTGTAGAAAAAAATCGGGAAGCCGTCCGAGCCAGGGGCACCATCCGCATTCAAGCCACACACCGCCCTCTTAGCCTCCTCCACCGAGAAAGGGCCCAGAAGTCCTCCCTCCTATTCCGGTGACAGTACCTCCACTCCCGACCCCAACCACCCCCATCCGCTCCCATCTCTCCTTCTGGAGGCGGCCACAAAGTGTCTCCTCAAAGCCCGACCAATAGCGGCCTCCCCCGCAACCCGCTCCCTGCACACCTCGACCTTGTGGATGTGATTCGTTCTCCTCTGTCCCGGCGCCGTGGAGTGGAAGAAAGCCATGTTGGCATCCCCTTCTCGAAGCCACTTCTGCCTAGATATTTGGTGCCACTCCACCTCTTCCTTCTGGTCTTCCAATAGGAGCTCCTCCAAGAAGCCTTGCCTCTCCTTGAACTCCTCCTCTGATAGCTCCCTCTCATCATCCAGACGGTCCAGCCTAGTGACCCCACTCTGCACCTCTCTCCTCCTCTCCCTTCGCCTCGCCCTGACCTTTTTCCCGAAAGACGAGAGGAAGGACCTCAAAGTCGAGAGCTTCGTCACAAACCTGAAGACCGCCGGGCCCTTCGTCGAACACCCCCTCCAAATCTCCTCAACCTTCTCCTGGAATCCAGACTCTAGTAACCAACTTTCTTGAAGCGGAAAAAGAATAGGTGCCTGCCGTCCTCCCCAGACAGCCAGAGGATGGGCGTGCGATCGGAGTGAGAGCGGGGGAGAGCCCACATGCGCGAGAGAGGGAACCTCACCACCCCGGTCGGAGAGAGCATGAACCTGTCCAGCCTGGAGCACGATCTTTTGTTACGCCAGGTGAAAGAGCGTCCCGCAGCATCAATGATTGACATCCCTAGGGCATTGGCCATTTCACGGAACCCATCCGAACCAGGGTTCCTGCCGCCGCCTCCCTCAGCCTATCATCGGGGCACAGGGTGACGTTAAGATCGCCTCCAATGATCCAGACACCCGTCCCAGCAAAAGCTCCCAACTGTTCGAGCTTGACCACCAAAGCACTCCGATCACCACTGCTCGACCCATAGACGTTTGTGACGAAGAGTTCCAAACCGTTCTCCCTCCTGCGAAGACGCATCGAAAGGCAGTGGGCAGACTTCAATTCTTCCACCAAGTCAAAAGAGTCCCCCTTCCATGCTGAAAGCATCCCTCCCGAGGCACCTTGCGTACCCCATTCAGCCATCAGAAAACACCCACTGCCATCAAGACCCCTCAACTCGGCATCCGCTCCTGCCTGCAATTTCGTTTCCTGAAGGAGGAAGATATCCGCCCCCGCGTATGCAATAAGGTTCCCCCCTCATCCTCTTTTCCGGTCTTCCCAGCCCTTTGATGTTCCTAAAAAAGATCTTTATCAGCATAAATGGCACTGCTGCATCTTTGGTGGGACTAATCCCAAGAGTTTTGCCACCCCCTGCCTAATACACAAAAGCGGTTTTGGGAGCTCCATGTGGTCGAGGTCGAGGCGTCAGGGGGTGTCACTCGCTCCCCTCCCTCCTGCTCTGCCGCGACGAGCATCACTGCCCTTCGCTGCATCCTTGCTCTGGAAGTTTTCCTCGTGTAGCACGCTTCAAATCGGGGTGCCTCCTTGCCAACCACCCCAGGTGCCGAGGAGAGCGCCTCATCGCCCGTGCCATTGCAAATAAGACATGGCGCTGCTTCTTGGAAAGCCCCCTTCCCCAAGGCAACTTCCACCATCTTGTTTGAGGTCCCAGCCTGCCCTGTCCTTCTGCTGGGCTGTTAGTTGATCCCTTAGTCGAGCTATTGCTCAAGCTCCACGCTTCCACTTGCCGGTCTCACCACATTCGACCCACATCTGCTGAAGGTCTAGGATGTTCATTGGCTCGAAGCATTAACAACCACTGAGAGGTCCTAGCCTCGACCGATTCACAAGGAGCCCTTCTTGCTTGTTATTATGCTCATAGCCATGCCTTTGGGCATTTGTTAATGGTGTCCATCTATTTTTTATAGTTACACCAGAAATATAATTAAATTTTCGTTCATTATATTTTCATTGACCCTGGTTTGTTTTATCTATACTGTGCAACTCAAATATTTGATTTTCAATGGTCCCTTCGCAAGTATTTTTTGTGAATACGATAGCCATCTATTCTGTTGAACTAACATGGGAAGTAGAAATTAAGCCATTCTGGATGTAATGACAATCGACCTCATTTACTTGGTCCACTCATGCAATGCATGATTGTTAGCAATAAATAATGCCTCCTAGTTGTCATACATGAGTTGTATATGAAGATGCACCTCTATATTTAGATCAGTCAGAACTGACTTAGCCATATCATCTTAGTGCTGACCTGAGTCATGGCCACATACTCAAATTCTGCTCTTAATCTGGCTACCACCTGTCCACTTCTTGTTCTTCCAAGAGACTATAGAGCCACCAACAAAAACAACAAAACCAATGGTTGATTTTCTATCCATAGAACAACCAGCATAGTTTGCATCTACATAGCCTGCTATGACAAGTGATGTCTCCTTAATGAAGAGCAGTACTATACCTAGTGAGGACTTCGAGTATCTAAGTATCATCCTGACTACATCTATGTGGGTTTCTTGTGGTTGCTCTATGAATTGATTGATTTCTATGATAAAAAAGGAGATGGTCTGTCTGATCATGTTGCCAATGCAACAAGCTGAGAATAATTAAACAACCGCCCTAGATCGATCATCATTCATTTAACCGAAAATTGAAATTCGCTACCACCTCCCAACACATGCTTCAACAAATGCGAGATCTCGGAAAGAATAGAGCACACTCCTCACTATAAGTTCGCATGAGTACACCATCCTAACATGCAAAATACCGGCCGTTGCTTCATAAATGCTCCTTTGCATAGATTAAAGCACATCCAAACCGCTGCCCAAATGCGAGAGACCTACTTAACAAGCATCACATTATTCATCTCGTATAATCTAGGCACGCTCTATCACGCCTCGATTCCCTATACCCGATACGACCAAGTTTGATCGGTACATGCTGCTTATAACCTGATGTCCAATAATTTATCAATGAAGGAAAAATACAATAAACAAAAAATCTGACTTCCAAACATCCCAACAAAACCACAAAGACATACGAAAATAGACATATAGAGAGATATGTGCAACAAAAACATTAATAATGTATTTTCAAAAAACTTTCCCAACAAGTTTGTTCGTACAAGGTTGTACAAAAAAACAAAGTTTTTGGAAATACATGATTATAGTTTATGTTGTACATATCTCTCTATATATCTATTTTCATATGTCTTTATGGTTTTGTTGGGAAGTTTGGAAGTCAGATTTTATGTTTCTTGTATTTTCCTTCCTTGGTAAATTGTTGGCCATCAGGTTATAAGCATCATGTGCCGATCAAACCCGGTCGTATCGGACATAGGGAATTGGGATGTGACAGAAGTGGTATGAGAGCGAGATTACCCTAATTTATCTAAGAATTAGAATGAAATAGAATTATGAAGATCTTGTACCCTATAAAGTTCGATTATTTCTCATCTCTTTGGAAAATTCTTCGGATTATCCAAATCAGATAAATGAATTTTCAGAAATGCCATCGTGGAGGAGAACACAATGCGAATTCTGGTGGAAGTCATCGTGGGAGGAGGACCCGGATGCAACAATTTATGGAGACGATAATGAATAGGCTTGATGATTTGTAGTCCTAACTTCCTCGTGTTATTTCCAATAGACACGAGGAAGAAGCAGCGGTCGAGTATGATGCAGAAGGGTCAAGCCAGGGTTGATCTGAAAGACCTTGAAGAAGGGAGCAGAATTTACAAGACATCTTAAATAAGTCTAAAGAGGAGGCCGATGAAAGTTATGAAGAGGAAGAGCTGCTGGATTCACCAATAGGATCATGCGAAGATGATGAAGAGAATGATGGAAAAGAAGAAGCTCATGACAAGCGTTATGAGACATTTCGAAGGTTGAAGTCACCATCTTTCACTGGGATGGTAATACTACATTGACCGAATTGGATCCAGAAGATGACTAAGATATTCAAGTTTATAGACTTGGCTAAACACTCTTGGGTCTCTTTTGCTACCTTTCATTTTGACGGGGATGTAGAGCGATAGTGGAGATATGTTTACCCTGAAGAAGACCATCAAATGTCTTAGAGGGAATTTCTTGAGATTTTCAGTGGGCAATACTACCCTGAGACTTAGAGGGAGGAGAAGTTGGGATTTTTCATCTTACATCAAGGGTTAATGACGGTTGATGAATACAAAATCAAGTTCTTGGAATTGGCTCGTTTTGCAAAGAATCTGTGCCTACTGAGAAGGAGAAGAAATGGCATTTTAGCAAGGTCTGAGGCCATCCATTCGTAGCCTCGTTGCAGGGTTATGGCTAAAAATTGTCACAGAAGTACCTGACAGTGCAAGGATTCATGAACATGAACAAAATGAATTACATCGTAGAAGGGAATGTATAAATTAGGGTCATGCTTTCAAGGACATGAATCGGTCAAGGAAAGACTGTTGTTTTTACCCATTCGGTCGACATCAACTAGCAATCAACATTATGAGGATGTATCACATTCTTACCCGAAATCAGCCAAGCCTTTTGTAGGTTATGAAAATCTGCGGGGGGAACAAGTTAAGAGAAGCCGATATGTCCATCATGTGGGAAGCAATATTTTGGAGCCTGCTGGAAGAACATGACATGTTACATCTATGGGCTGATGGGGCACCCAAATAAAAATCGCCCAAGAATCCAATAATCTGGTAGTTATGCTGGATCAAATACGGATCGGATCACTGGGCGAGCTTATAATCTATCCATGAGAGAATCAAATGCATCTGATTCTGTGGTGCGAGGTATGATTATGATTGATGACTTTATGGTTCATGCCCTATTTGATTCAGGAGCTACACATTCTTTTATATTGCCTGAATTTGCATCTAAGATTCAACACAAACCAATCATATTAAAGGAACCATACTTAATATCAATCCATGTAGAATATTATTTATAACCGACACCATTTATGAAAGGTGTTCAATTGAAATAGGAGGATGAGAGCTACATGTCAATTTAATGGTTATTAGGATGATCGATTTTGATGTGATCATTGAAATGGACTTGTTATCGAAGCATCATGCAATCCTTGAATTTGTAGGAAAATTAGAGGATACAATATTGCGTAGAATCACAACACTACAAGGAAGGAAACTGCTAGATAATGGTTGTCAAGGATATCTAGCGTGTATTACTCTTCCACCTAAAGATGAAAAGGAATAAGCATCGTTCTAGTCATTCATGAGTTTCAAGATGTCTTCCCAGAGGAATTACTTGGACTCTCTCCTAATCTAGAGATTGAATTTACGATTGATGTAATTACTGGAACCAACCTGATATCTATTGCCCCCTATCGTATGGCTCCAGTCGAATTGCGAGAGATAAAGAGTTAACTCCAAGAATTATTAAAGAAAGGCTTCATTAGGCCCATACATCTCTCTGAAGTGCATCGATATTATGTGTGAAGGAGGATAGGTCACTCATGTTATGCATCATCATCAGTTGAACAAAGCAACTATAAAGAACAAGTATCCTTTGCCTCATATTAATGATCTATTCGATCAATTGCAAAGTGCATGTGTCTTTTCTAAGATTGACCTATGCTTTTGGTATCGTCAATTGAGAACTAGGTCAAAAGATATATCCAAGACAACTTTTCGAACACATTATGGGCATTATTAATTTTTAGTGATGTCGTTCGGATTGACTAACTCCGACAACTTTTATGGACTTGATGAATCGAGTTTTCCGATCCTATTTAGACCAATTCATTGTGATTTTCGTTGATGATGTACTTGTCTATTATAAGGACGAATCCCAATTGAAGAACACTTACGAATTCTTTTGGGAATCTTACGAGCACGCTTGTTGTTTGCAACATTCAGCAAATGTGAATTTTGGTTGAAAGAAGTTGCATTCCTTGGATATATAGTACCAAGAATGGAATTTATGTGGATCCGGCTAAAGTAGAAGCGGTTTTGATTTGGGAATGTCCGAATACAGTAATCAAAATCAGAAGTTTCTTGGGATTAATATGTTACTGCCTAAGATTTATCAAGGACTTTTCTCAAATTACATTGACCTTGACAATGCTTATTCGGAAGGAGATTCCTTTTATTTGTACCAAAGAATGCGAAGAAAATTTTTTGGAACTCAAAAAGAGATTGACATTAGCCCTTGTACTAGCCATCCCTTCAGCAAGTGTAGAATTTGTTGTTTACAATGATGCCTCCCATCATGGATTGTAGTGTGTACTTACGCAGAATGGTCAAGTAGTGACATATGCTTCGAGACAATTGCGTAAACATGAAAGGAACTACCAAACTCATGACTTGGAGTTAGTTGCAATAGTTTTTGCATTACAAATTTGCAGACATTATCTTTATGGCGAAAAGTTTGAAATTTATACTGATCACAAAAGTTTGAAATGCTTGTTTTCTCATGAGTTAAATATGGGAAAGAAGGTGGTTGGATCTACTAAAAGACTATGATTGCACAATCCTTTACCAACTAGGAAAAGCAAATGACATCACATATGCCCTTAGTCGAAAGCCTCCCTTGTTATTAGCTCAATTGCAAGCCTTAAAGTGGGATATGCTCGAAAAAGTAAACAGTTGGAAATCGACGCTTCCTATGGGAAAATTCAAGCTTGCAAAAGTCGGTCGACTAGGCCGACTAGTCGGTCCGACTAGTCGAGTCGGGGGGGTAGCCGACTCGACTAGGCCTAGTCGGCCCTTAGTCGGTCCACCCGACTAGTCTGGCCGACTAGTCGGCCTAGTCGGCCGACTAATCGGCTGACTTTTACAACAACCTTGTCTATTTTTTTTGTTTTTCACTTTTTTTAAAGCAAACATATTCTAATATGCTTAATGTTATATTTAAGTCAATTACTTCTTTTGTTTCATCACGATGTCATATAAAATGTACAAATATATGTATATACATATGGATATATGTATAAAAACTGATTTATATATTTAAAATAATTAAAAATTCAAAACCGATTAATGACCGACTAATTCCGACTAGTCGCCCGACTGCCGACTAATCCTTAGTAGGTGACCCTGCCGACTGAATACCGACTACCGCTTTCTGCAACCTTGGGAAAATTAAAAACTGTAGTAGTTTCCAAACAAATACAGAATGATCTGATCCAACGTTTGATAATAGCTCAGAGGCAAGATGCAAAGCTAGAAGAAATAATAAACAAGGTGGAGGATGGTTATCTCGAAGATTTTACTTTGATGAAGGATGTAGCATTAACTTTTTGAGGAAGATTGATGAAGGGCTAAAGAAAGAATTGCTGTCAAAAGCTCATTGCACTAGATTATTGATTCATCCTAGAAGCGCAAAGATGTATCGAGATTTAAAGAAAGATTTCTAGTGGGATGGTATGAAGAGAGATATTGCCGAATTTGTTAAGCGTTGTTTGATCTGCCAACAAGTAAAGGTTGAACACCGAAGATCTTCAGGACTGTTGCAACTACTTCCAATTCTTAAGTGGAAGTGGGAAAGTATAGCTATGGATTTTCTGGTCGGTCTACCTTGTACACTTTTGGGACATGATGCAGTTTGGATTATAATGGATCGACTAACCAAATCAGCACACTTCCTTCCTAACAAGGTTACATGTACACTTTCAAAACTTACAAGCTTGTATATCAAGGAGATTGTTCACCTACACGAGGTACCGAAGATCATATCTGATAGAGACCATTGTTTTACCTTAAAATTCTGGAAAGAATTGCAGAAGGCTTTCGGAACAAGATTGAATATCGATACTTTCTATCATCCTCAGACAAATGGTCAAACTGAGAGAACTATCCAAACATTAGAAGATTTATCACATTCTTGTATGTTAGAATGGAAAGGAGTATGACTATGAGACATGCACATTACATTGATTGAATTCACGTACAACAATAGCCACAATTTTAGTATAGGAGTGGCACCATATGAAGCCTTATATGATAGAAGATGTATATCTCCCTTGTGTTGGACTGAAATCTGAAAAAGGAAGATATGAGGACCTGAGATGGTCCAAGAGATTACCGATGTGGTCATGAAGATCAAGAAGTTGTTAGCAACTCAAAGTCGCCAAAAGAGTTATTGTGACAGTTAGAGGAGAGATGTAGAATTCAATGTCAGAGATTCAGTCAAGGTATCTCCCCTATGAAAGGTACTCATATTCAGAATCAAAGGAAAGTTAAAACCAAGGTACATTGGTCCTTTTAAGATACTCAAACGTATAGGACTAATAGTTTACATGTTGGTGCTTCCACCACACTTATATGAAGTGCATAATGTGTTTTACATATTAAACCCGAGAAAGTATATTCCAGATATGGTCATGTGATCCAGTGTGAAGATTTACAGTTGGAGCCCAATCTTACATATCTAGAGCACTCGGTTTAGATTATAGATAGAATGGAGAAGAAGCTTCGTAAAAAAAAACGTTGCAGCTAGTAAATATTATGTGGAGAGATCGAAAAAATGACGAAGTTACATGAGAACTTGAGGATGAGATGCACACAAAGTATCCAACAATGTTCATCATTAAAGGTATGACAAATTTCGAGGGCGTAAAGGGAGATAGAATGTTACAACCTAAAGTTAAAAAAGTAACATAAGTTGGGAAATTTGCAAGGACATCCTTGCAACTTCCCCACACAAATGAAAAGGGGGAAAGGAGGACTCAACCCCATTTCCTACACCTTTGTCCAGTCCGCCCCAACTTGTGAGGGAGAGAAAGAAGAGAAGAGGAGGAAAGGAAAAGAGAAAAGAAGAAGAGAAGAGGAGTAGGAGAAATGAAGGTAATGAATCTAGACTACTCTCTTTTGCATTTATTTGAGTAAATTAGATTCATGGTTATGATCATTGGTTTTGTTTTAGGGGTTGATCTTTATGAAATAGGGGATAAAATTAGGGATTTAGTTTTTGACTTGGTGTTATGAGAGGAGGATGCGATCTCGTCTTTATGTGAAACTATGTGATGAATGAGTAGACCTTGGAACAAAATCTACGGTAAAGATTGATGGTTGGAATAAATTGGTTGTGCCAAGAACATTGGATTTTAGCTTTGCATGCAACAAATCTATGTGAGGGTTTGTGTTATTGAAACAAAGTATAGATGGTAATGGAGGTTTGATGTTGTTATAGGGCATATTTGATTGTTGGAACAATATGGTGAATGGTGTTAGAGTTTAAATTTAGTTTTTCATGTGAAATTATAATGATGATTTGTTATGTTCAAAATTTTGTACACTGCATGTTGATTTTGAGTTTGCATGTATGTTTTGCTTAACTTTTGTGGATGATTGATGATGGAATAGCATCTTTCCTTGTTGATTATGTGATTGTCATTAGGATATGTTATTTTAGTGAGTAAAATAGGTTAAACAATGGTAAATGGTCCACTTGAGTAAGAGAACCAGAAATGTAAGGAAGATATACTATAGTGAAAAGGTACCACATGGAAGGGGTAAATGTGTGGGTGCATGTGATTTACTTTGATAGTTAGGAGTTTGATGAGTTGAGATGAAAAATAAATTATGAGATGGGTAATGTTATGAATATTATAGAATTTTTATTGAAGTATACTTATGGAAATGAATGGGGAACATGGTAGTTGAGATGAGTAATGTTATTAGTAGTTATTGAAAATTTTGATGGAGAAAAGAATAGAAGTGAGTATGATTATGGGAGATATAGATGTTTGGATGTAAGTGATGATAATACTGGTTGTGTAGGTTTGAGTGAGAAAGATGAAAAATAAACAATATAAGGGTTGTAAGATGTGTGGGTGCATGTGATTTACTTTGATAGTTAGGAGTTTGATGAGTTGAGATGAAAAATAAATTATGAGATGGGTAATGTTATGAATATTGTAGAATTTTTATTGAAGTATACTTATGGAAATGAACGGGGAACATGGTAGTTGAGATGAGTAATGTTATTAGTAGTTATCGAAAATTTTGATGGAGAAAAGAATAGAAGTGAGTATGATTATGGGAGATATAGATGTTTGGATGTAAGTGATGATAATAATGGTTGTGTAGGTTTGAGTGAGAAAGATGAAAAATAAACAATATAAGGGTTGAAAGGCGAAAGGTGAATGATATAGTTCCATTTCGAACTATTCAACCGTTGAATTCTTATTCTCTATCCGATTAAAGAAATTCATTCTTATCTATAATTAATACTTGTAACGAAGTCGTACTCGGGCGGATTATTCGGGAGGTTAAACAACTGCTCATACCAAAGGTAAGGATTTCCTTGAATTAAATAATATATTTACCATTTCTCTTGCTGAGTTGGTTGTCTATTAAGTAATTGTTTTTTTATTATGTGGATACCTAAGTGTTAAGTTAACATTAGGAGACATGGGAAAAATTCATGAGAATCATTTACATTGGGAGATGTATTTGATTTTTGGATAGAGCCTTGGGAAGATAAAATACAAAAAACACGTGGTGAAGGAAAAGAAGAGTGAAATAAAAGAGATTGGGGAATTCGCTCTCTACTGACCAGGGTAGATCCTTCAGATCGAAACTCGCGGTATATAAGAAGATGAGGTGATTGACTGGATATTAATCAGTGATAAGTCACAAGAAAATTTCAGGCTTGGAAATTAAACAAAGAGACTCGAGAAGTGATGACTTCTAACTCCGTCTAAGTAATGGGTATGTGCTATATACTCGAGGGTTAACAAATCAAGGGATTGCTAGTAAGTTTGGGTACTTGCTACCTACATGTTCTCTTAACCATTAAGGAATTCCTGAGATGAATTATACAATATATATTAACAATATCATAACTAGTATTATGAAGATTAGTAACAAAAGAAAAGTGGATGCTGAATGATTAAATATCTAAGAAGAAAAAAAAGAAAAAGAAAAAGAAAAGAAAACGTCCTCCACTCGTATAATATAAAACTGATACTTTTCATCCAAGTTATATCTTTTATATATCCTCGCCGAGCCTTTGCTCACCTCCTTAGTTGACAACCTAACTCAAGGGATGACCAAGACTCACATCACTGCGCGGAAGTCCACCTGATCGCCTTTGACGCCAGCTTCGCTCACGTTCAGCACCGGTGCACCAAACTCTCCCACTTACCATCGTATCTGTGGCCCCTCGAGAGGATAACTATCAAAGCAAATCACACACATGCATACACCCACACATTTACCCCTTCCATGTGGAACCTTTTCACCATAGTATATCTTCCTTACATTTTCGATTCTCTCACTCAAGTGGACCATTATCCACTGTTTAAGCTATTTTACTCACTAAAATTAACATATCTTATTGATAATCACATAATCAAAAAGGAAGGATGTTCTTCCACCATCAATCGTCCACAAAAGTTAAGCAAAATATATGTACAAACTCAAAATCAACATGCAATTCACAAAATTTTGAACATAAAAAGTCATCCTCATAATTTTCACATGAAAAACTAAATCCAAATTCTAACACCATTCACCATATTGTTCCAACAATCAAATATTCTCTATAACAACATCAAACACCCATTACCATCCATACGTTCTTTTAATTACCCAAACCCTCATATAGATTTATTGCATGCAAAGCTAAAACCCAATGTTCTTGCACAACCATTTTATTCCCACCTTCAATCTTCACCACATATTTCGTTCCAAGTTCTATTCATTCATCACATATTTTCACATAAAAAAAGATCATATCCTCCTCCCATAACATCAAGCTAAAAAACAAATCCATAGTTTTATCCCCTATTCCATAAAGATCAACCCTTAATCAATGATCATCATCTATCTACTTTTCTCAAATAAATGCCAAAGAAAGTAGTCTAAATTCCTTACCTTCCTTTCTCCTCCTCTTCTCTTCATCTTTGCTTCTCTTCTCCTTTCCCCCTCTTCTCTTCTTTCTCTCCCTCACTGGTTGGGGCGGACTGGACAAATGTGCAGGAAATGATGCTGTCGAGTCCATCATCCACATAATGCACTCCTGTGGAAAATCTTCGCATTAACGCCTCCAAGCACCCCTTAACACACAGGAAGCATGCATGCCGACAAGAAGACATGAATAACTGAAGGCATCACCTTGATAAGTGTTGGGGTATTTGTTATATGCGTCACATGTATGAGAGATGGGTAAATGGATCTCTCCAAGATCCATTTACCCCATCTAGTCTTTAGTCCCACATTTATCAGTTTGGAGATGTTGAGACTCAGTGGGGCCTATATATAACCCCCCCACCCGTGTAGTAAGATGAGAAAGTGCAATGAACACATAAGCCCTCTGAGACACTCTCCCGTGGTTTCATCCCGCTCCTTAGAGAGTATGGTTCCACGTAATTTTTTTTTTTGTGTTCTTCATGTTTATCATTCTAGTCTATGCTCTGTTTATCATTTAGCTTTCACATTCTCTTTTTTTAACATGGTATCATAACGTGTCCGATTCTCGAGGTTTTCAAGTTCTAAGGGTTTTTTTAAAACCTAATCCTGCATGATCATTCAAGCCCTGAAGATCTTCGACAATTGTTTTGGGGGTTCTGTTGAGTTCTAGTTCTTGTAACCCTAATTTTTGTTTGGCGCTCTGGCGGTGCCCTAGACCTCCGATTTCATCTTCAGTCCAGCCACGACACAAGGAGCCCCACGGGGTGCTCCCTCCTCCAGGAAGGTCTCAACAAGCAACAACCCCCTGGCAAGGCCCTTCTCTCGATCTATGGTTCCAGAAGGAACACCTCCAAGCGGCAGCCCCAATGCGCAGGCGGCGCCCTCTTGGCGTTGTTCCTCCTCAGGCGATGCGTGCCAGGTGATGCGCGCTATGCGATGCGTGCTATGTGACGCGCGATACTCCAGAACACCTTCAGGCGATGTGCGATACTCCAACCGCTGTCCAGGCGACACGCATATTGGCGCTCTATCCAGGGGGATGCACCACATGTGTGTGCACGCTTTCCTTGGCGATTCTCCTCGTACGCTGGCCCCGAGGCGAGTCCCACTCCTATCATGGCTTCTGCGGCAACCCTTGGGACTCCTAGCGAGCATATCCCGCAGCTACCCTCTCGCCAGATCCAGGTGGCGCCTGCTCGAGACCCATCTCCTTGCACCATCACGACGCTCTCTCCAGCGCAGCCCCACACACCTCGAGCTCCTCTCCTCCTCTTGTTCAGAGACAAGGTGACGACCCCTTCTCCCAGAACTTGCGACGGCAAACAAATCCCAATCAGGGGTCGACTCCTGCGTGGAAAGGGGTTCCCCATTGGGAACCCTATTTTTGTGCATGTGGGGTAGCCCAACAGGGCCCCATGATTGTTTTTTTAAAATATTTCCAGACCCAAGTGGCCCGTGACTTGTGATATTAAAAAATGCTAAAAAGAGGCACGCACAATACAAAAGCCGTACGTTAAAAATGTAAAAGCCATAAATGAAAAAGGTTGAATGGCTTTAAAAAAATATTTCAAAAAAATGATGATACAACTTATTTAAAAAAAGGGGAGAAATAGCGAAAAAAATGTTTGAAAAGTCGGAAAAAAGAAGATTGATGATTATCAGCTTATGCATGTTTTTATTTACCCCTATTTTATAGTCTTCTCCCAACTTGGTCGATGTCTGTTTTCCTACAAGTATGGGAGAAAGGGGGAGTATTATGTAGAGTTACATGTCCGAGTCAGATCTAGATTTTCCGGACTCCAGATTACAGACCAAGCCAGTTTTTCAAGCTCTACAGATTCCAATTTCAGACTCGATATTCTGATTGGTCAGAGTCCAAGTTCGAGGCACTCCCTGTTTGAGTGGCCCATTTTTCGAGTTCTCCAGAGAGAGACTCAGTTTCAGACACACACATGTATGCGGTCTTTTCAGATGTGTACATGTTTACCATCATTTGTAGTGGTCCCCATCTTTTCTTGTTTTGTCGGCCACAGTTTTCATGTGAGCCATAGGGACTCCAGAGTAGAGGACCATTCCTTATGCCATGTTGGCTAGGGTTTTCATGTGGTTCGTAGGGACTCCAAGAGTAGAGTACCATTCTCTGTACCAGATGGGAGAGACTAGTTCTCCGACAAGGAGACTTTTCAGACTCCATTCTCCAGCGACCGTGGACTCCGACGAGGATTGCACTTCCACGGTCTTTTCAATTTGGTCCTTTTTAGAGATGGAGCAGTTGTACACATTATTGTGGCGGGCCTGATTACTCTGACGAGGAGACTCATTTTTAGTTGTAGTGACTCTGACATACGTAGTATAGAGCACATGCTCTTCGACGAGGAGATTCAGTTGACTCACACTCCAGCCCGTTCGTCCTCCCTACTTGCATGGCATGAGAAGCAACGTCCTCGACATCAGCCGACAACTGTACGCGTTGAGTTGATATTGTCTGTAGTGTCATGTAGCGTGAGTAGAGTTTATTTCTATTTGTCCAAGCTGAGCATTGCATGCTCCAGCTTGAGGGGGAGTGTTAGAGTATTTGTTATATGCGTCACATGTATGGGAGATGGGTAAACGGATCTCTCAAGAATCCATTTACCCCATCCCGTCTTTAGTCCCACATCTACTAGTTTGGAGATGTGGAGATTCGGTGGGGCTATATATAGACCCCCACACCCCTGTAGTCAGATGAGAAAGTGCAATGAACACGTAAGCCCTCTGAGGCATTCTCCCGTGGTTTCATGCCGCTCCTTAAGGAGTAGGGTTCCTTGTAAAATTCTTTTTGTTCTTCTTGTTTATCATTCTAGTTTATGCTCTGCTTATCATTTAGCTTCCACATTCTCTATTTTCCAATAATAAGGAAACACCGATCACACCTCGTTAGAAAAGATGCATATCGCCTCGCAAGTTTTCATTCCATCTTCTCCACCACATGCAACCAGTCAGACTAACACATGCGACCGAGCATTAAGGGAAAATCGAGATAGTTGATCGGAAGGTCCGCATGTTCTGCAACGAGGCTACATATGCCTCAACCTCTGACTCAATTTTGAATTGGATAAGAAGTATTTTCCCTTGTTAAAGTATATGCTTAGATGAGTAATTGGATCTTTCCAAGATTTAATTACACCACTCTTTTTAGTCACATGTTTCCTATTGTTGGGCTTTGTTGTGTTGGTGGGACTATAAAAATAACCTTATAGCCTTTGTAATGTTCAAGAAAATTGATGCGATATCTTGCCTTTTGTGGCTTTCTCCCATGGTTTCATCTCGCTCCTCTAGAGTGGAGTTTTTTGCGTAAATTCATGTGTTTAACTTGTTCTTCCTTTGAATATCTTGTCGTTTCCACATTTCATATTTTACATTGTATTGGAGCGAGTTGATTTTGGGGTTTCATAATTTAAATTCGATTTTATTTTGAATATTATGTTTTATGCATGAAGAATGGAGAAGCATCTGGCGTCTCTTTATGAGAATAAAGGAGACATTCAAAATTGTTCGAATTATATAGGTATCGAAGTTATGAGTCATACTGTAAAATTTGAGAATGTGATCGAAAGAAGGTTGAGGCAAGTTCAAAAATCAATTTGGATTCATGCTAGATTGCTTAACTATTGAAGCTATCTACTTATTGAGAACAATCGAGATTTATTGAGTCTCACACGAGATATTGTGGAGAGTTTTCGAGAAGAGGAAACTACCTGTCCTGTACATTATCCTTATAACTGATATGTATGATGAGGCTTCATTTTGTCTAAGGATCCAGCCTGGGAAGACTGACTTTTTTTGAAAATCTGCATCAGTCTGCATCAATGTTAAGTTTTGATTCCATTCCTTTTTACTTTGATCATGGACGAGTTGAGTAGTCACATTCAACAAGAGATACCTTTGTGTATGTTATTCGCCGATGACATTGCATTGATTGACAAGACTAGAGTCAAGTAAATGGGAAGCTTGAGGTTTGAAGACATGCCTCAGAGACTAAAGGATTTCATATAAGTAGGGCTAAAACTGAATATATGGAATGCACATTTGATGGAAACAATGGTGAATGAATCAAAGTGAAGATTGGAGACGACATTCTGAAGAAAGATTGCTTTGGCTACCTGGGATCTATTTCGCAACATGATGGGGAAATCGACGGAGATGTTACTCATAGAATAAATGCAGGTTGGCTAAAGTGGAGAGGAGCCTCTTCTGTTCTATGTGGTAAGAAAATTCCTTTGAAAGTCAAAGACAAGTATTACAAAGCCGTCGTAAGACCTGCTATGTTCTATGGATCTGAATGTTGGCATGCTAATCATAAACATGCGCAAAGATAACAAAAATGAAAATGCTAAGTTCGATTTGTTGTCATACACGAAGAGATCAGATTCAAATTATGCGATTAGAAGGAAAGTCGGTGTAGCTCAGACAAAAGATAAGATAAGAAACAACCGCTTAAGATGGTTTTGTCCATTTACATAGGAGGTTGGTTGATGCACTGGTCAGAAGATGTGAGATAAGGAATGTTGAGCTGGGTAAGAGAGGGGATGAAGGCCCCAGAAGTGTTGGAATGAGACTATATTCGAAGGGATCTTAGTTATTTGGATCTAAGCCCAAGAATGTCCCAAGATAGATCTGAATGGAGGCAAAGAATCTATGTCGCCGGCCCTACTTAATGTGAGAAAAGGCTTCATTGTTGTTGTGTGATATTTTATCGGGGTTCTCGAAGTTTGCATTATATTTGCCTCTTCGATGTTCATGAGGATCTATGAATATATACCACTACATGGTCATGAAGTTGAGGACGCGATCGAAAAGTAGGACGGAAGCAATTGTTCAATGAGTATGCCATCTTTAACACCACATTTGTCGCGTGAGTGCCGCAAAACCTCGCAAATGACATCAAGAACATGTCTTTAATCATCATCTCTCTGAAACTTGCTTTTGTCGACCCATGCAAAATAAAAGACATAGGATATGTGGCATAGTTAAAAAAACCACAGCCTCAAATAGATTTTGGTTTCGTTTTCTCCAAGCTTGGGGAAGAAAATTCCGAGAATTTCACTGATATTTTGTTGGTATTGTTGGAAATCATGGAAGGCTTTAAAAATTGTCTTTATCAAAAATTAAGTTCTGCAATGTTCTTCACACCTGTATGCTAAAATAGAGGTATACATAATAAGTTTGACTTACATATCATATACGTCGGTTTTCAAATATCTTGGAAATGTATCTTTAAAAAAATAATATACAACTATGTATAGGAGTATATAGTATTTTGTTATAAATTATAAATGCATATATATATAGGGGTTGGAGAACATGCTCCCAGATGCATGTAATTTTACACGCACTGGGGCCTATATCTTCCGCGCTTTTTTACTTTTTTAGAAAATATCAGCATGTATATTCATCTATATATCACTCCATTTTGCCATTCGAGTTTCGTCAGAAATAGAGACTCCTATACCTTCCATCTAGAACACGTTGATTACAACTATTCTAAGACCGTTAAAATTACCTGTTCCAGATGGAAGGCATAGAACTCTCTGTTTCTGACGAAATTCAAATGACATATAGAAGAGATATAGGGATGAATATACATGGTGATATTTTCCAAAAAAAATAAAAAACGTGTAAGATATAGACCCTGATGCATGTAAAATTACTTGCACCTGGGTGCATACTCCCCAACCCCATATATATATGTATATATATGACCTGCCATATTTGTGTATGACAAGGAGGGATTGATATAGCCTTTGCCTATATGCACTCATGGAATTGTATTTCAAAAAGTAGTGTGCAACCCCATAATAGCGACCATATAAAAGTTTTATAATCAACAGTCAAGATTCAAAATTACAAAAATTAAGATTCTCGTAGGATCTTGACGTATTCTGAATATAAATCCTCTCCCCTTGGAAAATTATAGGTCACCTAGAAAATGGCCACTGTGTTAGCAATGTGAGCCCCGGGCGAACGATTCCTACAATAAATGTTATTGTAATAAGTAAATTATCAATAAAAGTTATTGATTATTTTTCACTCCATTTCTGAGATTGAATGAATGAATGCACTATAGGGTCCCTCTGTACAATAAGGGTTATGTACCATGGCCAACTTGATGATCATACAGCTGTTGATTCATTGGATGAATCATAGAGGTTGATGCTTGGATGAATATCTAAGGAGTTAGATAGATGACTCAAGCATCGTCAAATGATTGTTAAGTGATGATCTCCAGCCTGAGTAGGAGATGGCAATCCTATCTCATATGGCTGATATCTGACTGACCTCTTGATGCAGGTCCTCTGCATGGGAATAGTGATTCGGAGGTGTCAGGTTAGTTGAGTCAATGGGTTGACTTAACAAGATCGAGATAACCAAAGACCTATGTTGAATACTGTCACAACATAGGCATGCATCCTCTGACCGGAGACAGATGTGTTGCTATATGTCTGAGTGTGTACATTTGGCAGACCAATAGGTTGATGACCTAACCAAGGTCTATACACCGGCGAGCTGGTGTGCATGTAAGGACATATGAGTAATACGATCTCTCAAAGGGATCATACAGGTTCACTTGTGAACCGGGAGACATGAGCTCACTCATGAGGTATTGGGACTGATCAAATTCCATGTATGGTCGTCGTGCTTTGGAAGCATGACATGAATTTGAAGGTAGGATATATGCTTTGTGAAAGCATATGATCTATACCAAATCTTAGTGACCAAGATTGAGAAACTTGATGATCAAACCCTGAAGATGACAATGTAAAAGTGATCTTTATCTTCAGAATGATCATAAGTCTTCCAGTATGTAGGATGTATAGGTATTGGGAATACCTGAGGGTGATGTGATCATAAACGATTGTATAACCATGACGCTTCCATTCCGAGGGAGTGATGAAACAAGTTTGGATTTTAGTGACTCCTCTCATTAGAGAAGTGACCTAATCTTAGTCCATGAGCATGACATTGATCTGAATGAGATTCAGATGCAATGAGAAGATTAGGTCTACGGTTTCGATTTGATCAAGCATCAGTGGGAGGTCCATGGGATCTGGATTTGAGATATGATCTCAACATCCAAGTCACTATACGTGGAACAATACAATCGTCCTGTCCTTATCTCCAAGTATCTGCGGAGAGATTGCATTATTTTTGAATGATTCAAGAATAATTCCATAAGATCTAAGCAATGAAGAAATGATGATTAAATGTGATTTAATCATCTTGATGTGTGAAGAAATTATCCAATATAATTAAATGTGATTTAATTATTGTAGATAAGAATAATGTGGATAGAAATATCAAATTATTCATAATATATTATAAATATGATTTATAATGTATTAGAGAGAGCTAATTATAATTTATATGTGTTGATTAATTATTATGTGTATTGGATACACATTGTGTAATTAATTGACAATGTAAATTATATGCTGTTTTTGGGTTGTGGATATGATTCACAATTTTTTAATGGCAAGATTGCAATATTCTCAAATATAATTGTGAATTATTTTTGATGAATAAATCTCAACAAATGTTGTTGGAAATAAATAGGAGAGAAATTCAAGGAGATATGCAATCTCATGGAAATCCATGAGATTGCCTCCTTGAGATCTCAAAGTGGCGGCACCCAATTCCTAATTGGAGGTGGCCGTTCACTTGGATATACATGGTAGATGTTGATCTCCATGTATATTCTCTCCTTATTTATTGGTTTAATTTAGGATTGATTTGTATTTGATTTTGTCAAATATATTTCTATCTAAATTAGATCATAATTTGTTGTTTTAAACAACAACAATCTTGACCTTTGGATTGACATAAATCAATCTCATCCATTGATTTTACATGTCCCATGGATTGAGATCCATGGATCCCAAAACCCTATAAATAGAGAGGCATACCATGCTCTCTAGGGACATGCAATATTGGAGCTCTCTCTCTCTCCTTTTTTTTCTTCATACACGACAGCCCTCTCTCCCTCTAATTTTGGTGGCCGTCCACCATACCCTAGAGGAGAGATTCGTTGACGCTCTCGCCACCGCGTCGCCGCTTCGACGTTTTTCGGTTCTCCGTCTTCTCGGAGTGCTACACTCGCGAAGGAGATGTTCGATCTCGTACGACGAGATCAGGAGCAACCATGCTTGGATCATCTTCTTGGATTGCGAGGATAATGCGGTTCATCCCCGCGCTCGCAAGCGGTCTCTCCTATGATCGGACTTGAGACGGGAGGTCTCTTCTCTTAGAGACTCGATCAACCACGCTTCAAGAGGTATTCCTTATACTTATTGTGGTTATAGATGAAACGATCCAAGAAGTGTTCTTGGATCATTTGGTTTCATCGCATAATTTTTTTTTAAATTCCGCTGCACAGAACAACTAGTATGACTAGTCGTTCTTTGTCGTATTCGATACGACGATCACGCTTCCGTGATGCGCTTGAGGATAATTCCATATCCTTCACACTGCGTAGACCTTCTCAGAAGATAATCCACCATTAGGCCCTAGCAAGATTATAGAGAGCCATCTCTGCCTAGATGCCTCTTAACACTGACATGAAAAGAAAAGATGGTCAATGTTGTTGTAACGTGAAATTGGGCATTAGGGCAAAAATTACGGGTTGTTGTCCAATTTGAGTCCATCCTTTTTATGTCTTATTTAATTAATTGAAATCACTTGCGATTTCTAATTAAGTTATTGTATTTTATTTTAATTTTTGTAATTCCACCCTACTTGTGTAAAGAGGCCAGTACGCTTTGTTTATTGAGAAGTTAAATTATAATTAAACTGGAGTTACTGCACATTTCTATCTCTCCTGTCTCCACACATCTTTGTGCTTTTTCTCCTCTCAAAACACATTAAGGGGTTTTGCGGAAAGAAATGAATGACTTGTTTTTCTGATGCCATTGGGCTCCTTTGCAAAGAGGAGAAACCCTATAGGGCAAATAACCGATAGGAAAATTATATAGAAACTTTCTCAAAAAAACATAAAAAAACAGATATACAAACACTATTTTCTATAACACTCCCCCTCAAGCTGTAGCATTGATATTAAACATATTTAGCTTGGAAATACACTTTTGGAATGACCCCCTGGCTAGAGTCTTGGTGATTATGTCTGTAGTCTATTCCCTGTACTGACATGTGATGTAGAGATGAGGCATTTATGTATCATGTCTCTAGTGTAGTGCCAATCAGTGTTCAGTAAATCGGCCACATAGGCCGCATATGTGTCCCTGAAGACTGCACCGATTTCTTGAATCGATCTATTATGCACTCTGCACATGCGGTCTGCATATGACCACATATGCCTTGATTTCCTGATGTTGCTCGCCAACGGTGCTCTACTTTATGTGGATCAACATCTCGTCGGTGCTTCTCTCTTAAGTTCCCAATCAATGCTGGTTGATTGCCTCTCGTGCTTGGTAATTCCATAACTCATATCATTCATGTTATTTACATATATAAAATGGTACTTCAAGTAAAATCCCCTTCGAAATTTATATGCACAATATATGCATTAAAAATTATATGCATTGAAACATAAATCATAAACATACGTTGAAACTATAATTACTGGATATGCTTTAAAACTTAAATTATACGTATAGATTGAAATTATTGTAATTATTGTGCTGAAAATGCATATGAGCTCATATCTAATATTACAATCAAATCAATAGTTGTTGGATATATACTTCTTTAATATATGTATTAAAGTAAAGAAATTATTTTGTATACTTCATTAGTTACTAGATGTGTATTAAAGTAAAGAAATAGTTTTTGTGTTAAGTGTTCTTAACCGAAATATCATTCATGTATTTATAAACTATAGTACTTTTTTAGATATTTATTTTTTTAAATTAAAATTAAGAAATCACAACCACATATGCCTTGCATATGCCCACACATATTACTTAATCACTCTTCAATGGCCTATCCAAGCGCATACACACATCGTTTTCCTGAACCTTGGTGGCGATTCACCTTGATGCGTTTTGATCCTCTCATGGAAAGTGTTGGCAATGAACAATACATCTTGATTGTCACTTAGTAGCTGCATGGGAATATGTGCGTCAATAGCCAAATCAGTTAGAATAGTCCTGACCAACATCATCTCAGTGCTTCCTTGCACTCCATGCTATGTATTCAGATTCTACACTTGACCTAACGACAAAGATTTACTTCTTGCTTTTCCATGAGACCAATGAACTGCCAGTAAAAACTGCAAATTCAGAGATTGACTTCCCCTCTTTTGGACATCCTGCATAGTCAACATCTACATATACCATGATCTCATGAGATGTCCCTTTCTTGAAGAGTAACCTTGTACATGGTAAAGACTTCAGGTACCTTAAGATCATGGAGACTATATCCATATGAGTCTGACATGAGAGTAACCTTGTACATGGTAAAGACTTCAGGTACCTTAAGATCATGGAGACTATATCCATATGAGTCTGACATGACTGCTACATAAACTGGCTGACTTCATTCACTGCAAAGGAGATGTCTATCCCTATGATAGTCACATGTAGGATCTTCCCAATGAGCTCCTTATATCTCCTCTTGTCAACCTCATATGTATCATCGACATAGAGCTTCATGTTAGGATCCATGGAAGTAGTAGCAGGTTTGCAATCTGATATACCAATATCTAGGAGATCATTAATGCATTTCATTTGAGTCATCATAGGTCCTCTACGATTCTTGGAAAATGCAAGTTTAAGAAAGTACCGTAGTTTCCCAAGGTCCTTGTTGACAAACGGATATCCAAGTAACATCACAGCCTCATTGGTCCCAGTAAATCATCTTCAGTAAAAAAATAAGGACAATAGATTGTGATGTCTTGTGTACAAAGAGAGAGTGACTTGCATTTGATCTCTTGAAGCCCTGGTGAGATCTATCAAGTCCAAGAGCTTTTGGAAGCATGCTCTAGAACTCTGCTTAAGGCTATAAAAAACCTTATGAAGTATGCATATCTTCTTACACACCTTAACACCAAACTCAGTGGCTGCTGCTTATAAACATCATCCAATAGGTTTTTATATAGAAAGCCATTCTTGACATCAAGTTAGGAGAACGTCCAATATCTCATCACAATAACAGAAAGGAGGATTCATAAAGTGGATTGACATGCCACATGATAAAACTGTCCTGGTAGTCCATCCCATATGTCTGAGTGAATCCACATGCTACAAGTCTGGCGATCAACAATATTGTCTGCTCTATGCTTTACTATAAAGTTCTTGTTGCGGACAATAATCAAGCTCCATGTGTCTCGTGACTGGAGTACAATCATTTATTCCTCCATAGTTAGACGGCACTAACTGTCCTATATAACCTCCTGATGTGGGCATGGGATTGTAACAACTGATAATCCTATTGCAAACTTCTTGAAGTCATCTAATAGACGCCTGGGTGAAACATGTTCTGAAAGAGTGTACATATCACATGTATCCTCCTCTTTCAAAGCGCAATGGGATGGTCAAGATCCTCTTAATGATCCACCTCATGTATGATAATCTCATGAGTATCTGTACTCTCTTATAGTAAAATCTTCTACTATACATAAACATCGATAATGCCATCAATGGAACCCGACTGTTCAGAATTTACCTGAGACGTGCTGGATGATGGAAATGCATAGGAACAAGGGGTCTAGAGTAAGATACACACACGAGACAAAGCCTGACTTACGTGAGGTATGGTAGGAGCATGGGCGAAGGTGGAATATAAACCTTCTTATTAGATTCAGAAGGTGCATCTTATCACTCGTGAGAGAAAAATACATAACAGACAAAGAATATGGTGTCATCATTGACAGTACCTCCGCATGATAGGATTAAAGCACCGATAACCTTTTTGGGTCCGAGAATAGCCAACAAAGGAGCATTCGACAGATCTAGGAGAGAGCTTGTCATGACCAAGAGTCATGTGATGAACAAAGATGACACAACCAAAAACACAAGATGTTAGAGAGAAGAGGTCTTTTTTTGGGAAGCACAATCGAATAAGGAACATTTTCTTTTAACACGGAAGGCAATATATAGTTGATGAGGTATCAAGTTGCAAGGAGACATATCCTTGGTAAGAATGGGGTGCATGATAGGAGAGTCTTGGTAACGTCTAAGAGATAACAGTGTTTGCGCTCAGCAACACTGTTTTGCTGGGAAGCGTAGGCACATTAAGTCTGATGGAGAATCTCAAGAGACTTGAAAATCTGAACTGAGTAACTGAACTGTACAAAGTTTCAAAGCATCATTAGAGTGAACATACTTAACAATAACATAAAAAATTCATTATTTTATTGATAAATTTTGCATAATAAACCATTCTTAGATTTATTTTTCATAAAAAGGACCAGTACCTTAACATTTAGATATCTCCCTGCACTTGGATTTTTGTCAGTAAAAACCATAGGCTCATCCTGTTGGAGCCCTGGTAGATCAACTTGCTGAACCTTTCTATCCACAATCTTAATTGTTTGGCTGAGGTCCCTCACATGCTTGTGATTTCTCTCGTTATCTAAGATGATTTTAGCAATGAATGTTGAATTGCAATGAATGGAGGTTTCATCTGAGTAAACACTTAACATGATGGTCTCCCGTTTCCTTTTTCAGAAAAAAAACTATGAAACTTCTCATGCACTTCTTTAGTGTTGGTAGATTTTTGACCCACCATGTAGAGTTACAAATATCTGTTTATATTTTGCTTCTGAGATTTGTTAAAAGGATAAGCTGTGTAAATCCATGGCAGAGGATAATAATCTCGACATTATTTTTCTCTTTCTAAATAAGTTACAGTAGAAATATAGCACAGATGAACTTATCGGGAAATGTACATTATTTTTGTAAACGTATGTAGTAAAATTGAATTGAAGTCGTTGACAATCAAAGGCCGGTACTGTAAATATAGTTTTAATATAATTTCGGAGCCATTCAATATGCCTTCTCGTTGCCAATACATCGAGTATTGTCAATATGTAGCGCTTGCATAACGTTTTTTAGATAGTCTGATTGAGTGTCAATATCATTATAAACAGCTTAAACCGTAAAGGCAAGATACTATCATGTGAGCAAATTACTTCTATGGCGCATCTATAATTTGTTCTTTCTGAATTGCTATTGTATTTGGCAGTTAGGAGTTGCCATCAGGACTTTATCTTTGGGGCGTATTCCACCAACTAGCTTTATGTTAGTTACAATGGGAAGCACTGCAGTTTTTTTGGTAGGCTGGCGAACACTGCTCCACAAGTTTTTCCCTAGTGGAAAAAACAAGAGCAACGATGTCTATAGGCGAGGGAATCCATTTGAACTGTTTGAGGTAAGAAGATTCGTCATACTTTGTTATCTCATGTTTTAAATCATAGATATGCCATTCATGGTCAAGACATCCAGTTCAAAGACAATTTTTTTGTTTCATCTCTGTATGACACTGTTGCTTCTCATTATCCTTCCGCCGGTTTTATTGATAAAAATATATCATCATTTTTTCAGTATTTACTGGGTGCAAATTTGTGGCCACATCTTGTTTAAAATGCGCCTTTTTGGGAATATTTTTGATTCGTAAACATTTTCCTTTTTCATTTTAGGTATTCCATGTGCTTCGGTAACCTAAAGTTCAACGTTTTCATTGGTCAAGTTTCATATGCATGTAGCATTAATAAATAGCCTTTCCACAAGTAAAAACATAAATGTGATGTTATCTTTTAGCTAGAAGGAGTTGTTTAGTCCTTTGTCAACATGAAAAAGATGGATCATTTTGGCCAAATAACGTCAGCTGCCTTGCTATGGAATGAAACTAATCTCAGATGCCATTATTTGATTAGTTTTGCTTCCATTTTTCTGGAAAAAACATTTTTTGCTTTAGATGTTGGTATGCCCCATTGTCCGAGAAACCAGTTCTTGTTTAATGCCATTAATCATGGATTTGATAGTAATGTTAAATTGAAACGCGAACAGGACCCTCGTCAAAATTCTGAATGCAAAATCAAAATCGAAATCACTGGTTCATTTTTGCTGTTCATGTGTAGACAAGCATGCTCTTGTGGCTCTTGCTCATTTGTGTTTTTGTTGATTTCTCTGTTACTTGCATACCAATATGAAGAAAGTGGATGCCCTTAAAGGAATTGTATAACCTCTTGGTATCCTATCAGTTTCGTCAATGAAATGTTATGATCTTTGGAAATCTCCACCCATTGGGATTAAATTTTCTCATGGCTTCAATAACAGCTGTTGGAGGAAATGACCACACTAGTCTTAATCATACTCTTTTGTATGTGGCTTTGGTAAATCTGTCCAATTATAGTGCCTTTCCTCTGGATTGAGTTGGTGAACCACGTTGGAATAGTTTGCGACATCAACTTAGTAATGTTGATTTTTCTTTTTACAGCTGCTCACTTCCCTGATTAGAAGATGGTGAAAAAGGCACTTCTGTTGGGTACTCTTCTTCACCACAAGTGGAATTTTCCTCTCTGTAATTCGTCAAAATCTGTATAGTCATGCAACTCGTCTCTGTTTGTTGTATAACTGTAGTTCTATGCCAGACCCTTTTTGGGTAATGATAGTTCCTGGAGGTGCAAATGCACTTAATCTTTTATGAGGATTTTGACCACTATCCAATGTAATATCGCAGCTTCCACGAAACCATAAGAACTGATTGCTGGTTTAAATCCCCAAAGACAGAAGTGAAGTCTGTTCCAAATGATTTTATGAACACTGGAAGGAAGTGCAAAGGTGTACTCTAGTTAGAAATCCTAATCTATCTGGTTCATCAAACTTATAAAGCGTCAGAACAACCGACGCAAGATAGCACAACATGCCCACTAAAATCAGTCCAAAGTGCTCACGAATGACATTGTTTGAGCATGTTAGTGCAAATCAATTAAGTTGATGTTGTCAATCTTTGACGAAAATCTTCTTCTAGATCATCTAAGGTACAAATTAGGATAAATTTCCATGTGGATGACAACTTAATAAAAACCGATCCCCCTCTACATGTAATTTCTTAGCCTGTAAAATGGTTAAAAAATCCCATGAACTATATCTTGTAAATTCAATATTATCTGGACTGATTAAGAATGTACGGGATTGATAGATTAAATTGGAAGTATTTCAACTCGTCTGTTTTACTGGCTTACCTTGAGTAAAATGGTTTGCTCCAGATGTACGTAAGCCTTGTTTTGAATTGTATTACCCCCATATCTGCCCCTACATACTTGTATTAAAACTGATGGTGTGGATCTCCCATTTTAATTATTATGTCTTCTACAATCTTTAAATAAAAAATCAATACTAACAAAATAAATTATATCTAATTACATTACCAATATATGCAAACACATCTTACTAACCTTTTGGAGTGAGCTTACATCAATTCAATCCAATTTAAAACGTCTTGTGTCAAGCATCTTTTTTTTATTTAATGCACGTCCATTATTAGGTCTCTATCTATTAGATTAAGAAAACTAAATCTGAATTAAACAAAAGCCATATTACTCCAGATGTATTGATATGACGCCGCTCAAAATAATATCAATTAGTATCTTTTGCTATATTCCAAGAGGATCGATCTCCCAAACTGTGTACATGACATTGATTTGCTGGGCACCAAAAGTCAAGTTGGCATCTGTCCAGCCCCCTCGCTGCACAAAGATAAACATGAAGCCATTTAATGTGACCGTCTGAATCATCTGATTCATGATCAGATACACACCAACACCACTAGAGTCTATAGCTGCTTTTGCTTATATGTATGTGTTGGGTGTTGTCCATTCAATTGTCTTATGTTGTCCTTTATGGATCTGAGAGCTCTTGTGTTGTGGTAGGACCCTTCCAACTCCCCTAATCCTGACCCCACATCTCTCCACCTAAGGACTATTCCTCCTCTCTCTGTAATTATTTTCTCCCATAGTTTTTTCTAGATTATATTAATCCTGAATATCAAGCTAAGTAGAGATGACACAAGATCCATCTGTAAGACCTCTACTGTGAACGACAAAACCTTAGGGTCTGTTTGGTTGCTAGGGTATCCGGGGGTATCTTGGCATATCCTTGTCTTCAACCCTGCATTCCTGAGTTGGGAATAATTGTATTGATCATATAATTTCTTTGGTATAATGATTTTTAACATTGTTCAAATACACTTATTAATATAAAAAATGTATTATAATCATCAAAAAAGTTAATGTAACACTTAATCAATGTCACATTATATCACAATTGTCATTAAAACCATCACAACCCTTCAAACAGTTACTATTCACATGAGGATATCCCAACTCAGCTCAACCCAGTAACCAAACAGGTCCCTAGGGTTTTGGGAGCCAATATACACGCTTCAAGGGCAAAATGAAGCTTGAGCATCAAGAGCTTCACCCCTTCTGTTAAACGAGGATGTCGTTGATAGGGACATGATCGATCACACGGAGTTGAGTGGTAATTATGATCCATGACATCTCAGGGCACTAGACTGATGGCCCCATCTTAGAGGGAGGGATGCTCGGAGCTTGCAAAAACCATCTACCTTCATGAGTAATTTTTTTAACTGGACTGCGTTTATATAAATCTAACTGCAATTATCTCGTTTCTAAACTTAATGGCATTCTATTTTCCTCTGTGCACCTGTGTCATTTTCCATTTCAAGTGAGGTCAGGCGATCATTTACCGTGGGCAGTTCGTTCCTCCAATGTTAGTGGCAGTCTGTCAAACTGTCTACCTCTACAGTTGCAAACAGTTGCCATTTTGTTTTGTATCCGTTGGAGATGTTTGCTAGAAAATTCTTTACGATATTTTTATATAATGTGATTCCACATTATCTTGCTGTCCAAATGCGGAAAATAGGGAAGAAACCTTTTCCCTTGTCAACTATAGCCAATACAAGACACGAAGGAAACAAGGGGCGCCATCGCCATGCATGCATGACATGGGTGGATTTTTCCCTTTTGTTTTTGTTCCATTGTCAAGATTGAACCGAACAATGCTTCGTATTATGTGATATATATAATGTTTTGACCTCTACGGACGCTCAAATTTCCTAATATTCTTGAAAAGGATCAGTGTTGCGTCATACGCCCTTCTAAGCAGGAATGGCGTCGAAAAAATATAAAAAATTAAGAGTCATGCAGTCATTGGAAATCTTTTCTTTATGTGACGGATGTAATCGTTATTGCGGTCAAATCACCCGTTAATATTTTTTTGTTTGTTTCAAAGGTAATTTGGGAAGCCAAAATTTTATTGATGATGTTGAAGTCAATGAATACAAAGAGCCCTGCAGATGAACATAATTTCATCCATAGAAGGCATACCCTTACCACTTATATATATTGATCCAAGAAGCATGAAAACCTCCGTCGCAAACCTTTTCCTCTCTACAAATATCCTTGAATGCAGCCAGATATATAAGTATTCTGTTGGTGATGACCACACGTTCCAAAATTCTATTTTTTTGAACTTGGAAGCTCTTTTCATTAGCTCTTGATGATGGTATACAATAAGCGAGGAATGGTTAGGTTAGACCATTCACCAGTTACATAATTACAAACAACATATGCCACTAGCTTATGGCTGAGGAAATTGTATTTCTTGTGGCCGGAATCACCTAGATATTGGTGGATCCAAGAAATATATCAACGTTGTTCTCAATTAGTCTTCTAATTGGCCAAGATGGGGGGACAAGCACGATTGTCCATGTTTACTGTATTCTTGCAATCAGAGTAGATTGTAATGTTGTTGTCCTGGAAACAGCTCTTGATATCAATTGCTAATTTGATGGCCAAGGCTTCTGCCTCTTCGTGGCTATGGGCAGGTGACCTGCTCATATTTTGCTTGAAGGAGGTCCTTATTATCACGAGCGATCGTGGCTATGGCTGCATTATTGGAATTATAAGCCGCATCAGCTACTATACTGACATGTGATGTTTGTCCTTGGGTTACGGATAGGGAGACAACTTGCTCACATGCGAAGTCAACTCCTAGAATATGGATCTCACTAGTGAGCTTTTGTTAATAATCATTATGCCGTCAATTTTTAAGTCTATTTAGTGTGATCACGGGGTTTGGAATGTGACCCATATGTTTGGTCGCACATCTGTCTAACCATACGAGGTGAAGCAATTTACATGCATGCGAGAAAAGGGATTTCCTAGTCAGGTCATTGAGTAGTTCGAAGCACAGTTGAATCGCATTAAATCTATGAGCCGTCTTGTATCCACGACCACACCATAGGGAACATGCATAGGGGCAGGTTCCAAATAGGTGTTTCTCATCCTCGGGAGAATTGTGACACATGACAATTTATCATCATAATGTTGCACCTTGGACGCTAGATTTTTGCTAGTAGGAAGAGAGTTTGTGAGCAGTTTCCGCATGAATAGCTTAACACAGGGGTCCAATTCTATGTCCGCCCAAATCTTCTTGATTTTTGTAGCCTTTGGTTGTCCTGGACTCGTCTATACTGGATATGCAATTGGTATGCCGATTAGTTGTGAACAAGCCTCTTGGATGGGGTTTCCATATAACGGTGTCTGCCATACACTTTCTTATGGTGATGTTTAGAATCTACTGTATGATTGTCGGGCTAAAAAAAGTCATCAAGGTTGGCACATCCCATTGGACATTGGCATCGACGAGTTCTGAGACCCTCGTGGGCATACTATTTGTGTAGGTCTTGGGAATGATGGCATCCTTATGATGGGGAATCCAATTGTCTTCCTAGATTAGGGTCGAGACTCATTGCCTATCAAGGTGAGGGTGTTAGCAAAGAAAAGGGGCCTTATTTGCATCAGAGCTTTCCATAATGGAGAGGAACCTGATTTTTCTGTGACTCCCCAGAAGTCCTCGTTACGATAATATTTTGCTTGGATGATATCCTTCCATATAACTTTTCGATCGGTTTCCAATAGTCTGCATGCTGATTTAAGTAGTAGTGCTTGGTTCATGTCTTCGGCCTTTTGGATTCCTAATCCACCCAAGTACTTGGGCAATGCAATCTGATGCCATGCTTTGGTATAATAGTGTCTTTGTGATTCATGGAATCCCCACCAGAATTTCCTAGCTAGGGAATCAATACAGTTGCAAGCGGTTGTGGGTATAAGTGTCGTACTCATGACATGGAGAGGGGTCATCATGAGGGAGCTGGAAATTAGGGCTGTTCTTTCGGCTTGGGATAGAATCCTAACTTTTTAGCCCGCGAGTTTTGCTTGGAGTCTACCCTTAATGTATTATTGTAGGTTGAATGAAGAGTTGCCGGTAAGTAAAGGAATTCCCAGACAGAACTCGTCCTTGAAGTCATTATGGACCTTAAATTTCCTCATGATGTTGGTTTGGAATTGTTGCGGAGTGCCTTTGCTAAAGGTGACTTTGGACTTATGGTAGTTTATTGCTTGACTTGAATATTGACTACATGTTGACAATAATTGAGTGAAGGATGTGGCCTCCATCTCTGTAGCTATACCATGTAGCAAGGTGTCATCCACATATATAAGATGCGAGATGGGCATCATATATATGTGGTCTTGGTAGCTTGCAATGAATATGTACTGCATTGCTTGATCCATGAGTCTAGAAAGCAACTCTGTTCCGAGTATAAATATGAATGGGGATAATGGACATCCTTGGCATAAACCTCTCTTAGGAAGGATGATGTAGGTTGGTGCACCAATGATGAGTAATCGTAAGGTACACGTCGTTATGCAGGAACTGATCAGGCTGATATATCTAGAAGAAATACGTAGCTGTGCTAGAAGATCTAGAATGAATCTTGACTCTATGCGATCGAAAGCTTTCTCCATATCCAATTTTATTACCATGTAATGGTTTTTTCTTCTCTTGGACTTCACGACGTGAATAATTTCAGACACTGCTATGACATTATCTGTGATATATCTGTTAGGGAGAAATGCAGACTGCTTGAGGGAGATAACTCTTTGCAGCTATGGGTTTTAACCTATCATCTATGAGTTTGGCAGTGACTTTGTATATGTTGTTTGTCAGGCTAATTGGTCGAAAATCGTATGGGGGTGTCAGCATCTTTCCTTTTGAGAATTAGGGCAATATATGTTTTGTTTACGTTTCTACCGATCTTTCCGTTGTGAAAGTACAACTGGATGCAACAGACAACTTCATCTCCTATCATTTTCCTGTTCTTCTGGTAGAAAATAGCTTGAATCCATATGGCCCTAGGCCTTTTAGAGGGGCTATTTTTAAGAATACCTTGTAAATTTCATCCTTGCTCGGAATCGATTCGATGAAAATCAGTTATGTTGGGCTGACTGTGTCTTTTGTTTCAAAAATTTGAGGGAATATACCGACCCCATGGAGCTGCAAAATCTCTTAACATAATGATTGTAGAAGGATTTTTCAATTTCTGCTCTGTTCCTGTATTGTGGTAAAACTTGGTGTTTCTGTCTTCATAGCTTTTCTGTTGATATCTGGATCGTTGGAACCAATATATTTCTTTCGTATTTGATAGCTCATCATGCTCTTTTTGAAGCCTCTCAAGCGAATTCATTTCCCCATGTGTTTGATGTTGATCAGAAAGGTCTTGGATTTATTTTTTCACTTCTACCTTTCTAATCTTCCACTACCTGATTTCTGTAGAAGCTCACCTTGACAAGCTTTTGCTGATCGTGGCCATTTTCCTTTGCAGAGATTAAGATTGCATTTTGACCAATACTCTAGTAGTTTAGTTAGGAATTCCTGTTCTTCCATCCAGCATGCCTCAATGCGCCAGACTTTGTTTTTCCGTATGACTGCTCTATCTAATTTTAACAAAATGGGTACATGGTCACTGCATATGGCAGGAAGGTGCAAGACACCTGCCTCCAGGCAATGTGCACTCCATTCTCTTGTTGCAATGGCTCTGTCTAGTCATTCCTTGATGCATTTCTTAGGCATTCGCTTATTGGTCCATGTGAAAGAAGGCCTGACATACCCGAGGTCAATGAGTCCAATCTTATTATGGAAATCCTTTAGGTATCATAGCTCCCTGGTGGAGCATGTTCTTCTGCCATACTTGTCTTGGGAACTATTAACTGTGTTGATGTCACCAATGACTAGCATGTTGTTGTGGAGATGCAGTGCAAATTCAGTTATCGGACTCCAAAACACCTTCCTGTTTGCACGTTTTGGGGTTCCATAAATGCGCATTAGATGTCATACTTCACATCCAAGATTGTGGATCTCATCCGTAATATATGCATCTGAGGACTGTATAGGAGTAATATCAATGAAGTTTTGAAAACGTAAGGCAAGGCCACCATACCTACCTTTGAAGTCCACCGTATAGCAATGATATCCTTGTGTTCCTTGAAGAATTTTTTCCATCCGGTGATTATTGCAATATGTTTTTGATATAAAGAAGCAAGAAGGGGAAGTGGACCTAAGAAGATTTTTGAGGCATCGAATTGCAGACGTCCTTCTCAAGCCTATACAATTCCATGATAGAATGCTCATTTATTTCTTTGCAATTGTTGGGGTCAGCTGCTAGAGTCCCATTCGGATGGTCAGATTTTGCAGTCAGGAGTGTTGGAGTATCATCTATTTTCCTTTTCTTTCCAGAACTTTCTAAGGTGTGTACCATTTCCAATTTAGGGTATTCCAACCTTTTGTACCCTGAACTTTTCATTGTAAAGTTGTCAATCTCAGTCAACATCCTTTTGGCCTCTCTAAGTGGTTTAGTTACACATCGGGACGTGATCGGCTTTTTGTCTCATTTCTTCTGTGTGAAGGGCTTGCAAGTTAGGGTCATTGGTCGTGTTAGGATTGCAAGGCTTCTAATGGTCTTCCTTGAGAGATGAGCTAGACACAATTAGGTGTATGCTATTGCTAATGGTATCTATCGGGGTGGATATAGATGGGTGGTTTGTGGTGGCCGTGGGGACACATGAGGAGAATCGGGTGGTGGCGGCAGAGGGGGTACATGAGGAGAATCAGGTGGTGGTAAAAGAAGTGTTTGCGTTAATGGATGTTATAATATCACACTTAAAGACATCTTGGTTAATAGTTTCCATTGGGAATTTTGCATGTGATGTTTTGAAATACTTGTTATCAATTTACAAGAGATTGGCATATTTTAAATACCATGTTATAAATTACAAAATCGTACACCATCAATATTCGAAAAAAATACCCAATCATAACCGCCGGTGAATCAGGAACACGAATTCAAAAACAAAATTAAATGAGAAACTTTGAAGATTGGATTGAGAAGTAATAATACAGAAATAAAAATTAAAATCTAAATAAAAATCAAAGCAATCTAAAATAGCACAGAACTTGATTAATAGGTGAATAAAAAAGAATAAGAGAAAATTACTAAGAACACACATTATCCTTCGTGCGCAACCACCTCATATAGTATTTTATACAGTATTTTAGCCATAATTATTGAAAATATGATAGTATGAGTTATGCTAAAGTATATATGCAGTATATACGACCCCTATACTTAGCTTGAGCTATGTACTCATACATCGGGGTGAAAAAGAGAAGACATAATTCGGTATAGAAAATCCTAAAGAATAATAAACATGGAATGAATGAATGATTGAAAGAATAAATGAATGAGAAGTCGACTATCTCCACTACACTTAGGATAAACTAATCCTAAGTATATCAGACTGTACACTAAGCAGGGAGGGTCAAGGGTGGGAATGAATAGATCGCAACTTGATCTGTCTTCCGCTATACACTGGGTGCAATATCCCTAAGTATAGACAAGAAGAGGAGATAATGGAGGGGATTAAAAAATGAATCAACTCGAGATGCACACCCATCAAATCGAGGTGCACACCCCCTATACCTAGGATAAAGTACATTCGAAGTATAGCGGCGGTCAAAAAGAAGGTATACCTTTTCAGCAGAAAAAGAAAAGTAAAAACAAAAAGAAGAAAAGACAGACGAAGATAGAAGGAAGGATCGAAGGTAATGTACACATCACTCCCCCTATACTTAGGGTAAAATAGCCCTAAGTATAGGCGACAACAAGAGTGATGAAACAGAATGAAGAAAGAACACTCATCTCATCCACCCCCTATACTTAGGACAAAGTACGTCCTAGGCTAGGCAACACATGGAAATGGGGTGGATGGGAGAAAGAATGGATGGAAGGAGATAAGACGAAAGCGAATATACAAAGAGAAGGATATACATAGATCAAGAAGGTAGAAAACAGACCTTCTTGTGGGACTGCCGAGGAATGGATCTGACAAGGTGCAGGTCGATATTAGGGTCCTCAGATGACATAAAATGATCAGGATCGACTTGATGAAGATTCTCAACAATCCTAATGTGAGAATGCACATATGGGTCAGTGGAATAAGTGTGGCTTGGTTCGGCCTATGGTGTCTCGTAGATATCAAAGTGAAAAGGTTCGAACCCATCAATGGAAGTAGTCAGGTCAAGTCCAGCCTGGCAAGTCTCAACTGGATCATCATCCTCATCAAAAGGCCTGAATTCATTGATGGAAGCAATAAGATCAAATTCAACCTCTGAAGTGTCTCTTAAATCTTCCCTCTGCTCAAATAATCGTGTAAATCCCACGAATATCATCAACATAACACCAATCACAGGAAGAGGGAACTCCAAGGTCTATGCTTTCTGAGTCTTCCTCCGTGCGGAGGAATTCTCGGGTCTCATCATCAATCATAAAGTAAACCTCTCTGATATCAGCATATAGGTGATTAATCTCTAAATGCATATGTTAATATGTATCCGTTATAGCACGAACACTTAGCGGATCATACAGAACTGAAAAGAATCTCACTGATGAGGTTCTCGGCTTTAATTTATAGACATGGGAAGTCCATGAATAAATACAGGGAACGAGCCATAATACAACTAATTAGGTATTAAAATATCTAGACTAAGCGATTGATGAATCTTCTAGGTCAATACTAAACAATGCAGGCAAGCAATGCAAGATAAAATGCACATCACTAATGCATGCATGGATGAGATAAAATGTGATTTTAAAAGGAATCAATGCATGTTAATAACTATCAGATAATAATCATAATGACATTTCTCTAGCACATGCAAGTATACACATAAATATACCCTAAAAATGGTTAAGTACTTTAGATAGAATCAAGATAAAAATTTAAATCCAATTGAGCATTTAATTATGCGACAAGTTTCATTGAACATAAATAAATGCATCTGAATTAACTCTAATTAATTTGACAATTATCATGCATCAATTCAGAAGATTAATTAAATCATATGAAAGAGAATTTCATGAGCTTTTTGATGAAACTGAAATCATGTCAATCAGATACCACATGCTCAAGTTATTCGATTTTGAATCCAGGGGTATAAACATAGTAAAAATATAAGGAATAAATGGCACAATCATTACGAACAGGTCTTTGGAGGGACTAAAATGTAAACATAAAAAAATAGTTTAGTAATTTACTTAATACCCTCCGCGCAGGGGAATTTTTGCAATAACGGAGACGAGCGAAGGTAGATTTGCAATTTACCCTGGCCCACACGCACCTGCGATCCTAAGCATGGGTGGAGAGCTGTGGCTTAGGCCACATGGCAGTGTCCGATGCTTCAGTCTATGACTTGGAGTGTTCCAAAGCTGGAGGTCTAGTGATGTCGATGTGGCGCCTTCGCGACCGTTAGATCATGCCCAAATTGGACCAATCCAATGACAACTGTATGCTGCCCATCTTCTCCTTCTGCCTTGAGCGGATGTGAAGAGGAGGGGCTCCGATGAGAGCCTCATTGCTCCTCCATCGTCTTGAAGATCCTTTGATGGTTGATGATTGCCCACAGAGGGTTCACGACGATGAAGTGTGGCCAGAATAGGCATGACCTCCTCTGGAAGTTTGTGAAAGTGAAGAATCCACAAAGAAGATTCTCCAGATCAGAGGTAGGCTTTGGATTCCAGCCATTGAATGGCTGTCCCCACCTGCAACTGTTAGAAGAATATAGCCGATGCAACGCAATTAGTGTGCCTACATGAGTGAATGGAATGGAGGGATGGATTGGTTAAGAAGGGGAATGCCTAGGTGTCTTCTTCTCCATGGAGAAGAATATGGTCTAAGGTGGTCAGAGTCTGGAAGAAAGAAGAGTGAACAATGGACCGACCTCCAACGTGCGTCGTTGATGTACGGTGGTGGCTAGAGGCTTGTCAGAGATGGGTGAAAGTTTACATACAAGCGGTGAATAATTGATGAAATTGAAACAAAAATTAAAACTAAATTAGCTTTTATCTTGGAGATGAAGAATGGAAGTAATAGCCTGGGATCGACGCCTAATCTGCCTCAGGTCATTGCTTCACTTGCTTAGCCCAAATGAGAAGCTCAAACAATCGCTCTTCGGAGCACTGTAGCATGGCTTCTATGGCCATGGGTCTATCAGAGAAGAACTCCATCGTCTCTACTTGAATCGTCAAGCTTCCTGCCATGAAGTGAAGATTCTACTAGAAGGTTGCTTGTTCAAGGGGTGGACCCCCATTAGCGACGACAGAGAAGGAGGTTTTAAAGACGAAAACAGGGGCGGTTCGAGTGGGTTTTGTGGAATTATAACCCCCACCATCGAGGGGAAGTTAGGGTTTGGAGATAGTTAAGGGCATGGCAAGGAAGACAGTTGTTAAGGGAAGGCAATGGCGGTGGCGGTTGGTCAGGATTCACTTGAGGTAGTCGAGAAAATTATGGGAAGCAGGGATGGTTCGAGGCGGTTCACGGAGAGGAGAGGGGGTTGCTGGAGGTTGGGGAAGAAGCCCCACTATTGGATACAATGATCCAATGGTAGAGATGAAAGTTCTAGGAAACAACAAAATCCGCCTGATGAAAAGGAGATCGGGTGGCTTAGACTAAGGCGAGTGGCGCAAGAAGAATGTGCCATATGGACGGTGCTGGGGATGCCACGTGGCCCAATGAGAATTTTGATAAAGGAAAAATAACTCGAAAAATTGAAAAGAATTAGTTAGATGATGAATTAGAAAAAGTCATGAAAGTGGTAGATCTCGATGAGATTTACGACTTTCATGTAGAAGTCAAAGAGATCAGAGGTCATTTGTACATGTATAAATATTAAATACACATTAAAATAATATAAAATAATTTTCTTTTATTTTGCTTTTGCTTATTATTATTTTTTGGTTTTTTTATTTTATGTTAATTTATTTATATACAATATTATTCTAATTTTTATTTGATTTTAAATTATAGAGAAATAATAAAAGAATTGCACACTTATAGGGTTATATTAATGTATATTAATTAGGGTCAGTTATTTACATCACATAGAAACACAATTAATGCTAATTGTCAATGAATCTTGTTGATTAACTTATATAAGAGATATAAATATATTGAATTAAGCTGATAAATCTTGGATTTATCAATAGGTCATAGGCCTTGGGGTCAGCTAAGACATGTGTAGTCACATAAGGTACAGGTCTCTGGTTAAAGGTAGGTGCAGTGATGACTACAACACTCCCGTCATTAGGTTGTAAGAGAATCTCTCCTGATCCGTAATCAATAACGACTCTCATAAAGGCGAGAAAGGGTCGTCCTAAGATGATTGGAGAGTGCTCCCCCGGGGTAGGGGTCTCCATGGGCAATACGACAAAGTAAACAGTGTAGCTCATGCCCTGAATCCAAATGACAACGTTCTTTAGAATACCCTTCGACCTCTTTATTGATCCATCGACAAAGTGAACGATCATCCTAATTTGAGAGGCCCTAAGTAAAGAGACTGTACCAACGAGAAGGGTATTATGCTAATTGAAGCACCGCTGTCAACGAGAGTGTGATCACATGTATAGTCAAAGATTGTGCATCTAATGAATGGTATAACACTGTCCCCTTTCCTAGAAGAAGGATGGTGGATGATGGCGTAGGTAGTGGCCATGGTCAAGATATGACACTCAAATCTGCTCCTTCTCTTTTCTTCTTAGATTGAGGAGCATATAAATGAGTCATGGCCTGGTGAAGTGGGGGATATAATGATCTCATGAATAGTGGACACTACTTTAGGTTCAATTAATACTTTTTTTGAATTTTTGGATCTCCTCCATATAAGAGAGGAGATCAGAGTCAACATCTACACAAGGATGACTAAGAGCAGTCTGTACAATATCATCCTTGGGGTCAAGGGTGTTAAGTTAGACTCAATGAGATATGGATATGAAGATCATGTTCCAGTCCCAGCTCAACTACTATAGCTGAAAGTCCACATCTCATCTCATCCTTTCCCAGTAATTCATCATGTTCTTCCAGGTTAGGATTTAGTTAACCGTTGATGTTTAATTAGCTCTTTGAAGAGTTTTCCCACAACTACAATGGTTTGAGTGAATGTGTTGACAAAGGATCTAACAGATGTGCCCTCTCCTCATAGTCTGAATTTATAAGATGTCTCCCGAAATCTTTTTGTATTTTTAAAATTGTCTCATTTTTTGTATTTTGGTTGTTTGCAAGCTCTCATGTGTGTCCTCAAATGAATCGATAAATCCTGAAGGTGAATCATCAATGTGGCTCTTATTTATTCTAGTGAGGTCGTCAATCCTCAAATTGATGTGATCCACTAACCGGGTCATGTATTCAAGAGCGATCTTCATGAGAGGTGACTCCAAAATTTCAGTATCGAGTGCGTGATATGGGGGGGGGTGGTGGTGGATAAAAGTCCAACTCTGGAGCAAAATCCTCCTAAAAAAGTGGACTATTAAAATGTGAGTGTGATTGTGATGATGAGTCAAACTTAAAATCCGATGCCTGATGGGTTGGGCAGATATGTACAAAATCAGGAGCAAAGTCCTCCTGAAAAAATGAAGGTGGACCGGTTGGAGGGTACAAGGGATTCGTAAAGTTCGAATAAAAAACAGTCTAGTGGGCTATCTCCGAAAATAAAAGGAAAATTATCAGGAGAACAAGATGGTCAAATCAAGAGATATGAGAAAAATGATGCAAATACGCAGAGAGATCTAGTATACACACAAACAATCAAAACAAGTATACACAAAATAATAACCCTCAATTCACCTACTCAACACTGTCAAAACCGCAAAAGCTCGGTATCTTTATCTTGTCAATTTTAGAGTTAAGTGAGATACAAAATTGCACAAACACTTGCACTAACCTTAGTATATACCTGAGCAAATTAAAATGAATACAATGAGAGGTTACCCTCCCCAAGACAAAGATTTTCTTTTCGATTTATTTTAAGGTCGAGTAATCTTAACGGTCCCAATTTTATTGATTATCACTTTTTTATTTTTTAATAGAAATGCATGATCCTAACGAGGAGTCAATTCTTTTTACCACTTAAGTGATCGAAGTCAGAGAGAGAGAGTCGGAAAAGCAATGCGAGCCGAAACGATGATGAATGTTAAGTGGAAATGCTCACCTTGCCTCCAGCTCTCTTCATGCAAGGATGCAAAGCAAAATTGAAGCCTATCTGTATGCAAATGTAAAGTCGAAAAGATGAATATATTATATTAGCGTGAAGCATAATAGTCTAGTCACCTAGAATAGAACCAAAGGGTCAGATCTTGGAGTCTCCTCAATGCCCACCATAGTGGGTCCTGCAAGCGCTCTATGGAGGACTCTCGCAGCAGGCGACTCCAAAATTAAGTGAAGAGCAATTCAAAATTAACCATGTCCAAATGAGACTATAGGTATATGCAATGATAGTTATGTTTTTTGCCTTAATCCATCGTCAAACATATCCTAATGCTGGGCTCAATCACACAAAATAAAGAAAAATACAATCGTGAGACAAATAAAAAAGAAAAGTGAGAAAATCGTGTCAAAAATCTGATGAAGCCTTCAAATGAACAATCTCTCGGGTGGTGAACCTCGTGAAGTGTGAAGAGTCCAAGAAAGTTCTGAATATTACAATTATTGTTTCTCTCTCTCACTTAAATCACAAACTAAATAAATAAACTATATTAGGTCATTGTCTTACAAAAACCTCCAAGTTTCTTCTGCTGCTAGGTAAGAACACTAAACTAGCTTCACGTGGGTGCACATACGCTCCAAAGAGGGCCTCCCTTGATCTAATATTGTCCTAGCAACAATGCCAACAAGAAGAGGGTGGTTAGACAACTCATAAAAATAATATCAAAATAAATAGTAAATAAATTGAGGAAAATACAAACAAGCAAGAAAAACGGATAAAAAGCCAATCTACATGACGTTGCTCTTCAGTAATGACGTCATTTGTTTAATCGAGACTCGAGAGGGTCGTACGGTCTCACAAGGCGACACCGTGGTCGATGCAATGATCGCTCATGAAACATAATTAAAACAAAAATTAACCTACAATCACAAATCAAGTAATGAAAATAAATGCATGGAGTTAATTTATTATAAATCTACAATATATGTGTATAGATGTAAGTATTGTAGAGGTCGAACATAGGGAGCAAACTAGACAAGGCGTCAAATGAATGCACAAAATGTTTGCCTCTCGTTGTCTACTTGTTTTTGTAGGTTTTTTATTGTATATATTTTTTAATATTTGTTTTTATATTTTTTAATTGTTTTTAATTTTTATATTTTTATATTTTCTTTTTATATTTTCTTATTATTTTTTATTTTTAAAAATATATAAGAAAAATATAGGGCTTTATATACAATATAGGGTAAATATAGATATAAATAAACTATAAATAGAATAGAAAATTAATTTGTTTCCGGGTTTTAAGTATTTTTGCTATTATATATTTTAAAGTTAAAAATATCAATAATTAGGGATTTAATAAATAGGTTGATTTAATTTGGAAATTAAAAAAGCAAATAATGTCCAAAATTTTCCAAATCTATTTTAATAGATGAATAATAATATAAAGAAAATTATAAAATAGAAAATGATATTTTGGAGTTTTTAAGATTTTTTTAGATTTTTAGAAAGGTTTTGGGGCTTTTTAAATTTTATGTATTTTCTTTTTCTATTTTTAATGATTTTGGTCTGAAAGCTCAAAATACTTAAATAAACAAAAAAAGTTTTTAGAATTTTTCAAAAGGTTTTATATATTTTATGGGGTTTTTTAGTCAAACATAGTAAAAAATGTGTTCTTTTTTTTATTTTTAGTAAATATTAAAAAGTCTTAAGTTTCAAAATATAACATGAAAGTGTGTGCAATTAGGATCTTAAACCTATTTTTTGGTACATTTTGGATGATGGATGATATATTTAATAAATAGAATAAACACACAAAAATCAATGAACTTGCATGGGCATATATGTAATTAAAATTAACATCTAGGACATTTCTACAAATTTTCCAAAATTATATAATTAGAATAAAAAATATAGGGAACAAATGAAATACAAATAGCCACAAGGGCCTAAGTGCAAAAACACCACCTCACGTGGGACGACGTGAGTTGATGTGGTCTAGACTAGATTGCAAATATAAAAAGTATGGGGGTCTTTTTGCAAATATTACAAAAAAAAACAACAGATGAATGTTTAAAACAAAATAATAAATACAAAAAGTCATTGGGCTAAGTATGTAAAATACCCAACTAAAGCAAGGAGATGGACGATGATGGTGGATCCACTAATACATGTGTCACGCTCCAACTACATGATGACGCTTCGTGGATGAATTGGTGGGATTAAATCCCAGTGACTGATATGGAAGGCTGCGGTGAAGTGCATCGGACGATTACTGGCAGATCTGGAAGCTGGAGGCCATTAGACAACTGGGAGGATGCTCGAAAGAACAGGGAAGAACTCCCGTTCTTCTAAACTTTGATCGACTGTGGAGCATGCCTTCGGCCACCTGGAAGTCTCTGAGTAGGGGAAAAAATGGAGCCCAAGATCCTCCACTCTTGTTGGGCTCTTCAGAAGGTACGTTGGAGACCTGATGAAGATTGACGAGGTAGGGGAAGATGAGGGATCTAGGTACCTCCCTCTCGATCAAAAATGACTCAAGAGAGTCCTTTGGCCCACCTGATTTGCATGAAGCACAAGCAAAACAAAATGAAAGGATCATGGGGCTTGATTTGGTGGAGATGGACGAAAATGGGGGTGCGGAGGACGTGTCTCCGACGAGCGACGGAGGTGGGACATCGATCTCCCAGATCCACTAGGGATCTGGGTGAAATGAGAAGCCTGGGGCGTAGAGAAATGGTGAAGGAGTTAAGGCGAGGTGGAAAGCAGGTCGTAGAACAATCGGGAACAATCGGGAACTACGGATTTAGTATTTAACACTAAAAACATGGATTAAATGCTAAAATAAATCCATGAAATAAATCCTAAGACTAAATTCTAACTATGAAAACACGAAAAAATTACCTTAACTTGCTGGAGCCAAGAGAAACTATCTCACGACGACGGAGGTTGTTGGACATGCGAGCCCACGGCAAGCCATTATGCAATACATGTTATTGCAAATATCATTCCCTGATCTGAAATGAAGAATAATTAATTTGCATAATAGGTCCCTTACTAAAATTAGGGTTATGTACCATGGCTATCTTAATGATTGATTTAGCCAAAAGTCACAGGATCTAAAAGTATGTCTCACACAAGGCGGAGACAACCGAGGTCGTTGCGGTGACCCGCAATGAATCATGACTAAAATCAACAATTAACCCACACTATAGATATCAAGCAATGACAAGAAATGTGAAGTTAAAATTTATTTTTAACTCTACATAAATGGTTTATAGCAAGCAAGTACGTAGAGAGTTGAACACAGGGAGCAAACATGGTAGATCAGACTAATGTGTGTGTGAGTGTGAAGTGTTGTCTATACTATGCAATGCAAATATTTTTGTGGGTTTTTAATTTTTATAATTTTTTTGTATTATTAATTTTTAATTTTGGTATTTTGATTTTCTTTTTACTTATTTTGTATTTTCTTTTTATATTTTCTTTTTCAATAATAAGATATATAGACAATATAGGGGAAAGAGGGGATAAAGGATTTATAAAAATAGATGAAAATAGGCAAAAATCAGGGGATAAAATATTTTTGGTCTTTTTATACTTTTTTACTGTTTTTGTGATTTTTGGGGAATTTTCAAAGTCTTTTGGTACTTTTAAATATCAAAACAAGGAAAACAGTGAATAAACCTGCTGGCCAAAATTAAAATGGGAAGTAAAAATATCAAACAATGGAAAAATTTTCCCGAATTAAAGGCGGGTCTTTTCGAAGTTGCGGTGGGTCCTATTTTTCGAAGCCTCCGGTGTCAGCCCACAAAAGAAGCTCTGAACTAGATTGGGCTTGGAGATATCGTGATGTGGACACCGATCAATGAGCTCTCTAAATTGATCCCAGGCTTCATGGAATTGTTCATTTGGGATCATGACAAGTTGCTGATCATGGCTCTAGCTGCATTCGTCCTTCCGGGAGGGTAGTATTTCTTCAGATATGTGGTCCAGAGATCTGCCCAAGTGTCGATAAATCGCCCCAAATGTTGAGCCAATATGCGGCTCTGTCAACCAAGGAGAATAGAAGGGCGATCATCTTGATCGTGTCCTCGGTCATCAACCTATCATGGATCGTGCTGCAATCATTTCGAACTCTTGGAGGTGGAGGTGTGGCTCTTCGGTCGGCAACCCATGGAATTTGGGTAGAAGCTGAATGGTATGGGGCCGAAGCTCGAAATCTCCATGGATCGGCGGAAGTCTGATCCAACGATGAGTGAGGGATGCTGCGGGATTGTGCAATTCCCTCATGATAGTCTGTGGCGATCTCTCAGCGTCGGGATCACCTCCTCCTGCATCAGGTTCATTTCCTCCTCCCCACTGCCACCGCCCCCAGGTCGGTTCTCTCTCATCTGTGCTATTACTCTCATGAGATCACCCATGAAGGTACCCTGGTCACGAATCTACCTCTGCATGGTCTCCAGGGATGCAAGAAGTGAGTTGTTGATGGCGGCTTGATCAATGAAGTATGGAGGGTGCTCATGATCATCAGGATGCTCGCCTCTGTCAGCCATGTCGGGGTTCTCTGAAAAGGCAAAAGAACCCATCTCAGGTGTGATGAATCTCCATTTCATCACCTTTATTCTATCATTTTGGCCTCAAAAACCCCAGCAAATGCATGTAAGTAGCATCAAATTGAACATAATAGCATTCATGATTCATTGTATTAATTACATATTAAATAAGGTGTTTAATGCCAAAATTATAGAATAAAGAGAAGAAAAGAAAAAGGAGTAAAATATTGCAAATATTTTATGACCCTAACCCCGAGACCAAGGCCAGCATGGGATTGGTCGACAAGGAATAAAGTAGGGGGAGATAAGGGCCAGTATATAATAACTACCTCATTTATTTATGCATTTTTGACACCTATTTTGTACATAATTTATTTACTCATCAAATAAAGAACTTTGTTCACGAAAGTTGTTGACAATAATGTAAATAAAAATACAAAATTGGTTTTGTGTAAAAATAATACTCAGTGTACATTTCATACACAGAATAAAAAAGGCCAAAACCTCAACTTCACAGACCCATATCTTGCAAATAAAAAACTCAAATCACCCAAACTCACCTTTAATTGTATATAGCTTTCCAAGAACTATTTAATAAAGTTGATTTCATAATTTTTGGAATCCATCTGCAAAAGTTATGTTTTTGGCCTTCATTGTGCAACCTGCCTGAATAAAAATATTCAATATATTCATTGTCCATTATTTTAAGCAAATGATATTTTTTGAATTTTGTAAAGAATGTATATAACACCTGTACATATTTAAATTAAAATAAGACTCAAAAGGACTTCTAAAATAAAATAAGTAAATGCAGGGCAATAGGCATGATACCTATGCTAAGTATATATCTGAATAAAGAAGGAAAATATTCTTTACTTCTTTCATATTTTTATAATGTTGTAAATATTACATATAATTCATTAAAAGTGCAAATCTAAAATAAAAACCAAGAAAATAAATTAAATAAATAAAGTATATATAATATATAGGTAAAAGACCTACACGTACCTACATATACATATACTTATTTATTTAAAAATAAAAATAAACTCATAAAAATTAAACAAAAATATCCTCACACTCACAAAAATAAATTATAAATTTATAAAATAAGACAATAAAATAATAAAATAAAATTAACAAATTAAAAATAAAATACACAAGAAATACATGAAAAATACATACATATACACATTATTAAAATAAACCCATAATAAAACACTTCAAAAAAATAAATAAAATCGTAAATAATACTACATTAATTAATAAACAATTTTTATTTTAGAAATAAATTTTAATTAATTCATTTGCTAGTGTAATAAATGGGTCAAGTTTGGTCTGACGTGGGCCAATCAGAGGCCCAGGGACTGTTGACCTCTGGTCAACTCCCCCTACGCCTCTGACTCCCGTCAGAACCATCAAGTCCCATGTTTCCCTCCCTTTTTCCCGCTCGACTCGTCCATCGTTGGCCATCGATGTCTTCTGACAAATTGATCTCCGATCATTGTACATCACCGCTACCAACCCAGATCGGCCATCTAACCTGCCGATTTTTCGTGGTGCCCCGGTCACTAAGGGTCCATACCCATGTCTATAAATAAATCCTTCGACCTCCTTCCCCATTTTGGTCTCCCTTCGGTCGCTTTCCACCCTCAATTTAAGCCCTTGGAGAATACTCGTGACAGGGGGGTGCTCCTGGCAGTCTCAGACGGTCGGAGGAGTCGAAGGAAGTGCCCACGGCCGCCACTCGCCGGAGGTCCTGCTCCCTGGTCGACCACCAGGTATAAGAGCTATTTTATCTCGTTTTTAGCCTAGTTTTAGTTTTTAGTCTTTAATCTAGCCTTTAGAATAATTAGTAGGACCTTAGGTGCTCGATTAGACCCAGATCGAAGTTCGTCGGAGTTCCTCTCCGGCGAACTCTCTACTCTGATCCACGCACGATCCAACCTCCCGCTGCCCCTCATTTCATTTCCCCACGCGTTCTACGCCTGACCCACGCTTCAGATCATCCAGAGCTCCTCCAGCTCTACGAATCGAGGTCCATCTCCTCCGCTTCGCCGGACCTCGCCACCCCCGGTCATTCCTTAGCCCTTTAGACTTAACCCATGGTCGAGGAGAACCTCCCGAGCCCCTCATTCTTTTGGTGCAGGTCTGAAGTTGAACGGAGCCCCCTGGGGCTCGATTCAATCCCCTGCGAAGTTCCAGGACCCCCTTTCTTCTCCGAGCTCGTTCAACCGATCTAGGGGGTCCTAGACCTTCAGGAGTACCTCGGACGGTGCGCGCCACCTCGCTGGACGTCCGTAACCCATCGTCAGCAAACGGGAGCGTTTGGAGGCAGAGAAATCAACGATCGAAGTCAGGGAAGCCACCTGTTCTTCCTGTTCTTCGTGAGCAACAGCCACCGTCGGATGAAGGAGATGGCCCCAGATCTAATCAGGGTCGTCCGTGTAGCAGATGCCTTGGCCGTGCGATCAGACTTCAGATGCAATCTCGGCTGCAGATCGTCTAAGGGGTATCAGGATTCGAGGGCTCGACACGTGGATAAGTGGCGCGCCCATCGCCATTGGATTGCGCGCATTTGGGGGTAAATTTCAAACATCTCCCCCGCTTTTTGTATTTATAGTTTAATGCCAAAAATAAAAAGTTACGTTGTAAATAAAGTGTATTATTTGCAGTACGCCCCCTGGAGTTTTGATATTTGCAGTTTGGTCCCTCCGTGCCTCACGTGCAGTCCCACGTGAGGCGCGTGATTTTGCACTTAAACCCCGCCGGTTTTATTAATTGTAAAATGGCCCGAAAATAAAAAGTGAATGTTTATTTCTGTTGTAATTTTTGCATGGATGCCCCTGATAAATATTTTAATTGCAAAAATGCCCCTGCCAGGCCACATATTGTTGTATGCTTTGTCCATTTATTTTGTGCCTCATATTAACTTGAAACATTCTACAAAAATGGATATAAGCCCCTGTTAGTGTACCCTTGCGCGCCATATTTTTGGATTTTAATTTTGTTTTATTTTTGCATTTATTAAAATAAAAAACATGCCTTTTATTCACTGTCTAGCTTATAAAAATACCAAAAAAAATATTAAATGACCTCGAAAAAAATTCTAAAAAATTCCCTAGTTCGTATTTTGACCTATTTTAGTGTCAGTCCAAAAATCCCTAAAAATCTCAAAAGGAAAACCTTAAAAATTCAAAATTACACAAGAACTTCAAAAAAATATATAAAATAAAGAAAAATCAGAAAAATATGAACTCAGCTCCTATTTCTTCTATATCTTATTATCTGTGTTTGAAAAATAGTGTGGAAAAATTTTGTGGCTGTTTGCTATTTTGATTCCTATTTACTTACAGCCAGTACCTACTTCACTGTTTTCCTTTATTTCAGCATTTAAAAATACCAAAAACAATCTGAAAAATACCCAAAAATCACCAAAAAAGTAAAAAATTATGAAAATCCCAAAAAGATTTTATTTCTATATTTTTGAGTGTTTTTATATATTTTTATAAATATTTTATCACCCCATTCTCCCCTTTGTATATATAATCCTCGAAAATTAATAAAAATCTATATATACATCTATCTATATATGCATATTTATTAATATATAAAATCTTAAAATAAAAAACATTATTATTTATATATATATATCTAAGGTATGTATTATATGCTATATACTCACCCTCTATGGGTACATATACATCTATATATTTATATTCTATAAAAAATATATATACTACCTAATTATATTATTAAAAAAATAATAAATAAAAAAATATAAAATATAAAAGATAAAAACCCACAAAAATAGGCTTCACACATGGATGACTCTGTAGTACATGCACATCTTAGGCTATTGCACTTTTATATTGCTCTTTGTGGTTCGACCCTCTACATACTTAGTCACTGTACATCTTGTGGTAGAGTAATAAATATTAATTGATATTTTTGGACTTAATTCATTCATTCTTTTATTGTGGGTTAATTGCTGATTAACGTGGGTATTCTGCGAGAGGTCGCCTCAGCGACACTTATATATTATTCATGGTGACCCTCGTATGGAATTACTCAGTTATCAAGGTGCCGTAAAATGTTCTAAGCTCTGCGATGCACTAAGTTCTGAGACTCTTGGACTGATGGAAGGGGAATGAGAAGGGTGGTCGAGGAAGAACAGGGTGAAGTGAACTCAGGCTCGGAGAGCGGACCTCCGAGGTTGTCCTTGATGAATGAGGAGGAGTGCTGGATAGCGGTGCCGATAAGGTCGGCCTAAGAGACCTCCGTCCCATCATCTTGATTACTGGGAAGAGCAAGGTGAATGCAGAAGAAGAAGGAAGAAATGAGAAGCAAAATTGCGCACAATTGTGCTGTGTTTTTGATCTTGACCTAAAGATAACTAGCAATCAAACACAAACCAGGGGTAAGTTCACCAACTCAACACATGAAGCCGTAAAGGTTCGGCTTTTATCTTGTCAGTTTTAGCTTGAATTCAGGAATTTATCTTGTAACGAGTCCTTAGAGCACTACGCCTAAAGGAGAGAGAGTACTGCCGGAAGCGTATCCCGTACTTGTCCTCCTCCTGTGTAACCTATAGCTTGCGCTTTTGAGGTCCTTGTAACCCTTCTTGGATCCCTACTTCAACCAAAGAAATAGAGAAAGGAAGCCAATATGCGAAACTGATACTCGGAACTCGCTCGCAACGGAATCACCTATGCGCGTGCAAGAACCTACTCGGACGCGAGACGATGAGACAGACACCCCCGTGAAGGCATGGCCTAGGCTCGATACTTCGGACAAGGTTGATGCTCTACACAATAAAGAGTCACCAATGTTGACCAAGCCCAACTCGTCTACGTACGATAGAAGCGCCAATACTTCGGAAATCCAGGCGATACACAAGGCAACCACAAGCTGGGATTTTGGCTCTAATCCTTACGAAGCACTCAACTCACTTGGAAGGAGACCTTCCCATGCACCTGAAGACAAGTGAGGGTGTTACTCTCCCCAAACAATGAATCCAATTACAAGTTTTATTTAGGTCAAAGTTTTCTTAACAGTCCCTTTTTTAATTTTTTTGGTGTTATTGCTTCTTTTGAGTAGATTCAAACAAGCGCCTAACAATTTTTGTATTTTCTTGATCCTACTTTGTCCAAAAACAGATGGAGAATAGAGTCGGAAAAGCCTGCAAGTCGACACAAAGATGGAAATCTCACCTTTGTACCTAAATGATGGATGCAAAGTAGGAAGACTTACAACGAATCCCAGCTCTCTCCATGCGGGATGCAAAGCAGAAATTTATAAATCTAATCTACATGGCGGTATGCAATGCATAACTCGCCCTAAGATAGGCAACTGCTAGCGTTAAGAACCACAAGTTAATCACCAATCCTCGATCCTAGAGAGTCCGGCTAGACCCCCTCCTCTTCTCGACACATCGAGTTCAGGAGTAGCGCTTGATGGGGAGGGCTCGCGGCGCGGCAGATCTAAGAAGATGAGTTAACTGTTTAATTAAACTAAGTCCAAATTCGATCTATAGGTGCATGCAAAGGTTATTAGTGTGTTTGGACCTAATCTAACCGAACAAGCAGGCCTAGAACTAAGGGCTCAATCCACAAAAGAAATGAAAAAGAAAACAAAACCGGAAATGACTATCGAAAAACGCGATGAAAACCGCGGTGAGCCCCCGGATGAACAAACACCCAGAAATTAGGCCCGAAGTGTCTAAGTGTCCAAGTCCTGTATTATTACAAATTAATAAATCTCTCTCTCACAATAAAAATGCGAACTAATCTAAGCACTCTCTCACTCCTCCTGCTCTCTCCTACCGGCTTGGCTTAAGAAAAGCCGGCTCCGCTTCACGTGGTTGCTTCGGATCCCCTAGGCGATCCGCCTCGCTCCACGGTCCCTCGCAAGAAGACAAAGAGACGGCAGAAAAGTTCACAAATATCTATCAAAACAAGAGAGGTAAAATAGCAAGCAATAATGAAGACAACAAACACAATCAAGCAAAATATGAACTACTCGTTGTTGCTCCCCAGCAACGGCGCCATTTGATTTAGCCAAAATTCACATGGTCTAAAAGTATGTCTCACACAAGGCGGAGACAACCGAGGTCACTGCGGTGACCCGCAATGAATCCTGGACTAAAATTAACAATTAACCCACACTATAGATATCAAGCAATGTCAAGCAATGTGAAGTTAAAATTTATTTTTAACTCTACATAAATGGTGTATAGCAAGCAAGTACGTAGACAGTTCGAACACATGGAGCAAACATGGTAGATCGGACTAATGTGCGTGTGAAGTGTTGTCTATACTATGCAATGCAAATATTTTTGTGGGTTTTTAATTTTTATATTTTTATATTTTTAATTTTTAATTTTGTATTTTGATTTTCTTTTTACCGATTTTGTATTTACTTTTTATATTTTATATTTTTATATTTTCTTTTTCAATAATAGTATATATAGACAATATAGTGAAAGAGAGGACAAAGGATTTATAAAAATAGATGAAAATAAGCAAAAATCAGGGAATAAATATTTTTGGTCTTTTTATACCTTTTTACTATTTTTGTTGGATTTTTGGGGAATTTTCAGAGCCTTTGGTACTTTTAAATATCAAAACAAGGGAAAACAATGAATAAACTTGCTGGCCGAAATTAAAATGGAAAGGAAAAATATCAAACAGTGGCAAAATTTTCCCAATTTAATTTTAAAATAAATAGCATAAAATAGGGAAGACACAACAATCGAGTTTCTATTTTTGTGAATTTTCTTGAATTTTGTAGATTTTATGAAGTTTTTATGGGTTTTCTATTTTTAAGGTTTTTCTTTTGCAATTTTAGTGTTTTTGGACTGACACTAGAAGAGGACAAGACACACAAAATGTAGTTTTTTTGGAATTTTTCAAAACGTTTTTATGATTTTTATAGTTTTTCTAATACAAACAGTATGAAAAATGCATGTTTTTGAATTTTAATAAATATGAAAATGCAATAAAATGCAAATGCATAAATATGACGTGAAAATGCAGGTTAACAGGAGCTTAATGTAATTTTGTAGAATTTTTCGAATTAAAATGATGCCTTAAATAAATGAGAGAAGCACACAAAAAATAATTCAACCTAGCAGGGGTAGAAGTGCAAATATCAAAACATCCAGGGGCACACAAGAAATTTTCCACAAAGTATTGTACTGATTATTTGAATTTATGGACCAAATAGAAATCCTCAAGCCCACAAGGGGTATCAGTGTAAAAAGCTTACCAGGACGCGTGACTCGCACGCGCCTAGGAGGACCCAAAAATAATTTCAAAACCCTCCAGGGGCTAACATGCAATTTTCCAAAAGTTTAATGCTTAATTCAAAACTCAAAGTACTGAACAAAATAGCCAACAGGCCGAGGGCCTCTCTGCAAAATGCCCACACCTCACGTGAACAAGTCACGTGAGGTGACGTGGCAGAGGACCTAACTGCAAATATGGAAAGTCTAAGGGCCTACTTGGCAAATTTTATAAAAATTTTAAACTAATAATTAAAGTTTTAGGACTAAAAGGAAATTACAAAAGTCACGAGGGTATACTTGTAAAAATCCCTCGCTCAGGAGATCGGACGGCGGTGGGCCGTTCACTGACACGTGGCACGCCCTGGACACGCGATGACGCTTCGGCTTGGACGACTAGGATTATATACTCGCGAGAAGATCCGATGGTGGAGATCGGGCTCGATCCAACGGCAGCTGTAGCGTCTGGGGCTCCTCCTTGATCAGACGGCGGCGGGGGTTGGAGCAAGAACCGCGGGAGAACTCCAGCGAGTCGAGGTTCTACGCGGTGCTGCTCCTCCTCCGGTGACGTTCTTGGCTCCAAAATGCGACTGGAAGGTCCCTAAGGTCTCGTTTAGCTGCTGGAGGCTTCAAAAGAGCTCGGCGGTGGCCGAGCTGCTCGCGAGAAGGTGGCGGAGCTATAAGGCCCCGTGAGCTCCGGCGAGGCTCCAAAATTGCCTCCAGGCTCTAGTCAAAGCCCATTGACCTGCAAAAATGGTTAGAAGGTCCAGGGCAAACTGCCTGGACCTTGCGAGGGTGGAGATGTGACGCGAAATGGTGGCTGGGGGTGCGGCCGGAGGTGCGCTCCGACAAGCATGGTCGATAGGGTGATTCACGCGATGGGTTCCAAAATTTCTAGAGGGCTTTTGTTCCTACACCTAAGACTAATGAAATGCGCTAAAAATGAAGGGATGAAATGGCTGCCTCGACGGTGTAGACCGGAGGGAAGGAGTACCTCGACCGCCGGTGAAGGGGGAGGTGCTGGAGCCGCCTCATGCGTCGCCCGTCCAATCTGAAGAGCTCCAGAGAGAGCTGTCACCTCCCTCGAGCTTCAGGAACAAGATTGGGAGCTATCCTATGGATTGAGGGGTTCAATTTTCAAATCGAAGTCAAGGGGACGTTTTATGTGGTTTGACAAAGTGATTCAAACGCCCCAAAGACCGAGGTGTCTTGGGCGGCACAATGATCCACTCTCGAGATGAACATTGGGCGAGTAAGCCTGATAATCGAGGAGAAAAAGTCATGAAGATTCCATCATGAATCGGTGCAAGATGTGTCCTGGAAAAATCGACCAAAACGAGGTCAAAATGCATTCTGACAGACGCACATGGGTGGGGGGCAGGCAATTGACCAGAGTCAACGAAGATCGCCCCCTGGTTGGTCCACGTGACCAACCAGGAAAAACCCTTGAAAATCATATTGTAAATTCAATAAAAAATAGAAAATAAACTAATTAAATTTGGATTATAAAATAAAAATATTTATTATTTTATGTAGTATTTTATTCTGATTTTTAATTTTATTTATGAGATATATTTTACAAGTTACTTTTTATACCCTATATAGGTATATTATCTATACATTTTATTTCTTTATTTTTATTTTGTGTATTTTTAATTTTATTTTTTTATTTAGTATTTCATAAAATCATAAAATACTTTTATACATATAAATATATTTTTATTTTATTTTATTGATGTGTTTTGTATATTTAATAAAATAAAAGTATAGTTTATATAGGTATGTATATAGGTATAATACCTATGTATAGAATATACGAGTATATTATTTTGAGTTTTATTTAGAGTTTTCTTCTGATTTTAATATACAAATATATTATAAGTTAATATTTACATAATTATAAAAAAAATAAAAATATAAAAATAATGAATAAATAATAAATTGAATATTTTAATCAATACAAGTATACAAGTAGAGTCCAA